>CADDIJ020002489.1:0-68969 GCA_902809745.2 Tetradesmus lagerheimii | reverse complement strand
GGAGATGCACCCCTAGCTTGTTCGAACCTTGGGCCGTGAAGCTGTAGGGTCACTGCAGGCCTGCTGTGAAATGCAGCCGTGTCACACCCTCAGCAGCTATTCTTTCCTCTGCCTGCGTCTCCTATCAGCTGCCTTGAGTCAGACCTGCTTTTCCTGAGCTGATGTCCGACGCCCGAGTTCAGCCCGTCACCTGTACTGCAACATGTATAGATTGCTGTCACTGACACTGCTTACACTACTGCTTGCATGATCAGATACTATCTGATACAACAACATTGCGTGTGATGAGAAATACTATTTGTGCTTATACAACAAAGGTCATGCCTCTCACACAGGGGCTGTTTTTCTGGGGCTCAGCCTCTTTTTGAGTGACAGTCAGAGCTGAGCTGTTTGCAGCATCCTCTTTCCAGCTGGTGTCCGTTGCGGCGTAGCCGCTTGAACACACTGTGTAACCCCTCTTCTTCTTCTTCTTCTCATGGGCCGTGCAATTTCACGTGTGGCATGTATACCCGGGGTGTAAAGTTCACTGGTTTAGAAAGAAGCAGGGAAACCCCACTCCTGGCCCTAGCAGGGTTTGAACTCCCGCCAAAGGGTCGCATGCTCATTGTTGCACCTAACTGTACAGCATACCGACTTAGCTGTGCCACAGCATCGTGTAGCAGAGAAATCATTACCGCTGCTTTCCCCACTGCAGCGCAGTACAGCACACAACGCAACTCAACGCGCAGCTCGCTCACCGCGCGATGTCCTGATCCTTCTGCTCATCTGGCACGTCCCTCACAATGAAGATGAGGTCAAAGCGCGACAGAATGGTCGTCTGCAGGTCGATGTTGTCGCTGGCACTTGACAAGTCATCGTACCTGTCAACAGTACGCACGGGTGCATGCACAATTGCATGGTCAGGGGCCGACCAATGTGGCTTCAAACATGCCAGGAGCACCAGCAATGTTCTAATCAGAGCAGGCAAGCTGCACACCTCTGCACTGCCTGCGCATGTCCCTTCACCTCTGTTCATCATTATGTTACCGACTCAAGCCATAGCATCGACGCAACCAGTCCCGCGCCCCACAACTGCACTTCTGGCTCTCTCTGTCTAGACATACAATGAAGCACAATGCACCTGCCGCTTGGCTGCCGGAGCATGCGCTCATGCTCTTCTTCGTACGCAAGCACAGCAACCATGCAGCACGCCGCACCTGCCGCTGGGTGGGTTGGCTGCCGCCAGCACGCTGGTGCGCGACTTGAGCACGGTGGTGATGCCTGCCTTGGCAATCGAGATCGTCTGCTGCTCCATGGCCTCGTGGATGGCCACGCGGTCCTCGGGGCGCATCTTGTCAAACTCGTCGATGCACACCACGCCGCCATCAGCAAGCACCATGGCGCCGCCCTGCAGGTTTGATTTATCAGGCACCACTTGTGTTAGCCACGTTCAAAGAGACAGCATGTAGCCAACTTGTGCCAGCATGCTCTGCGAGAAGCCACGCATACATGCTCCCGTTCGCATACATGCTTGAAATGCCAGTCAGCTGATGAAGCCAACCAGCTGATGAGCATTCACAACTACTAGCAGCCCTTTGCCAGAATCAAACGTTGGTTAAACAGCAGGCCTCACCTCCAGTGCGTTTCCAACACTAGGAGCGCTATCTGCAAATAGTTGCCAATTCTAGGGAAAAAGACAACAAAATAGGCAGGCCTCACCTCCAGGAAGAACTCCCTGCTGTTGGCGTCCTGCACCACTGCCGCCGTCAGACCTGCTGCACTGCTGCCCTTGCCGCTGGTGTACACGCAGATGGGCGCAACCTGCAGCAGCCAGCAGGCAGCGGTGGTGAACACGCGGCAGTAACATCAGCAGCCGCAGCGGTCAAGCCATGCAGATGTAACACAGAGTTCTGCACAAAAATGATTTTGCACGCGCTGGCCAGTGTAAAAACCTCTGCATGGTGGCAAACTGCAAGCGACCGTAGCCATATACAAGCAGCTCTAAAGTGACAGCACAGCATTGCCGCCACAGCCATGCGCAGCAGCAGCAGCAGCATGTGCCTGTAGCCGCACCTTGCTGACGAACTTGAGGAACTGCGACTTGCCCACTGAGGGGTCACCCAGCAGCAGCACGTTGATGTCACCACGCCGCGCTGTGCCGTCAGGCATGATCTGCAGCAGCAGCAGCAGCGTGCAGCGTGCAGCACAGAGTTCGTTGGTCTTCCTGCCGACAGTGCCGTGTGATCCAGCAAGTACAAGTTACGCGATGACTCTGCATAACACACACAGCTAGAGCTACCAGTATGGCTGCACTATTGTCAGTTTTGGCCTGGTGATGGCGCCATATTTTTTAGGTTGCATAGTGCTGCCACCCAGGGCATGTCGCAGCAGCGTGCCGCACACCTTGCGCGAGCCGCCGAAGAGCAGGCAGGCGATGGCCATCTTGATGTCGTCCTGGCCCTTGATCTTGGGCGCGATGGATGCTGCCAGCTTGGTGATGATGTCGGGGTCGTGGCTCATGTCCAGGAACGCCTGGCGCTCTGCAGCAGCAGCAGCAGCAGACAGCAGGCCAGCAGCCACGTGAGTGGCATGCACGGCAGAAGACCAGCGTACAGGCTGCTTGCAGCCGTGTGAGTGCAGCACAGCCTCGCTTGCACCTGAAGTGCTCTGCTAACAAGCACAGCAGTGCATAGACACCGTAGCTTGAGATATGCAACAGGTCAATGGTCACTGGTGGGTGCTGCACCAGGACCTTGCACAATACCCCATCCACGCTGTTGTCTGCGCGCGCTGCACCCCACTTCTGCCGGAACTCAACAACAGCCACCAAGGCTACTTTTTCAGCCAGGCGTCTATGCATGCCCCACCTGCGTTGCTGAAGGTGTCGTCTGTGTGCGCCTCGCTCTCCTCCTGCAGGTCCACCACGCGCAGGTACGGCAGCTGCAGCGTCATGTTGGAGGGGCCCTTGTCCATCGCCTGCGACCTGCGCATGCACCAGCAGCACAACGATCAGCAGAAGCAGCTGCAGCGTCATGTTGGAGGGGCCCTTGTCCATCGCCTGGGACCTGCACACACACCAGCAGCACAACCATCAGCAGAAGCAGCTGCAGCGTCATGTTGCTGGGGCCCTTGTCCATCGCCTGAGACCTGCACAGACACAGCCACAGCCAGCAACAGTGATAACAGTCAGCAAAAGGAGCAGCAGCAGTTTGGCTGTGATGGTTGCACTGTCGCCAATGCAGACACCGCGGAGATAGTACCACCGAGGCAGTCAAAGCACATGTCACCAGCACACGGGAGCGCTGCAACTATTGCCTGCGCACCTGTGTGTGCAGTAGATGCCTGTGACGACCAGTGGGGATCTCTATCATGCTGGTATGACCATCACATGCAAACATTGGTGAGCTGTGCTATAACAACTTGACGCTGGGTAAACAGCCTAACGCGCCTCAGGCACATCCTGCGCACCTGTGTGTGCAGTAGATGCCTGTGACAACCAGCCTGCTGCCTGGCGTGACGCGTCCCACGAGGTGCCTGTCCACCACCATCAGCAGCGTGCGCGGCAGCTCGCCAGTGGGGATGTCCTCTGGACGCTCCTGCGAGCAGCAAGCAGCAGAATCAGCCAAGTGTTAGCTACTCAAACAGCACTTAGACAGGCAGCGACCGTCTACATGTGCATGCATGGCCGCGTCCAAGTCCTCAGGCCGCTCCTGCAAGCAGCAAGCAGCAGAAGACAAGCACCACATGGCATCAGCAGCATGCCAAGTGTTTGGCTACTCGCACAGCAGCAGTTGGACTGCCAAACGCCAGCAAACTACATGTGCATGCGTGGCCGCGTCCATGTCCTCACGCCGCTCCTGCAAGCAGCAAGTTTTCTGGCAATATGTCGCAACTCCAGCCCTCGTTTGGGCCTCTGCACCTAAACTACAAGCAGCTGGCCATGTGTATGTCCTGTATGTGCGCATCACCAAGTATACGCCCTCAAACGCTCCTGCAGCACCACACCGCGCCACTTTCAGATCCAAGGAATCCCACGCCCTCGGAGACACACATCTACGCGGTCTGCCCGCTGCAGAGTTACTGTTGGCCAACCACCCAGCGCTTGGTCCTCTCCCTGGATCCCCTGTCAACACATATGCTGCAGCACTGCAGCACAATCAGCCTGATATATGCATCTATTGCCAAGCCATCTACTGCCGAGCAAGGCAAGCCCACCTGCAGCTTCAGCGTCTGCTGGTCCACGTATCTGCTGCGCTCCCCCAGCACCACCCAGCTGTTGGGGGGGCAGGCCGTGTTGGTGGAAGGGTCAACCGTCTCGCAGCGCCGTGGCAGCAGCGCGCCTCCCAGGCCAGGCTTGCAGGGCACCACCTGGGTGGCGCGGCACTCCTTGCACTGCACGGTCAGGTAGCTGGCCTTGTGCTGCACGTACAAAAGGCAGGTTGCAGCACAAACAGCAAGTTTGTCGAAACAGTAGGCGGAGAGGCACCAATCAAAGAATGCAGCGCGTGTTGCACTGCACAGTGAGGTAGGTGGCCTTGGGCTGCAGGCAGGAACGGCAGGTTGCAGCACAGACAGCAAGAAATGAATGAGTAACACGGCACTCCTTGCACTGCACGGTGAGGTAGCTGGCCTTTTGCTGCAGGTACAAAAGGCAGGGTGCAGCACAAAGAGCAAAAAGACGATCAAGTTTCACGGCACTCCTTGCACTGCACGGTGAGGTACCTGACCTTGTGGTGCGGCCAGGAACGGCAGGAAGGATGGGGTGTGTCAAAAGCAGTGAGTGGGGAGCAAGGGAGGGTTAGGCAGAGAGACCAGGAGGGCAGGTGTGTTTGCTGTCTTGCAAACATGCTGTCTTGCAAGTTGCTGTGAAATGGTCTCTGCACTTGCATGCGCACATGCCCACATGCACCTGCAAGCTGCGCTTTGAGGACGCAAGCGTAAGCGTGTACCCCAGTGCCACTCTTCCTTCCCTGCTTCCTGATCTTGGGTACTGCCATGCCTCTTGCGCTGACCCATTCAATCGCATGAGTACTGTCAGCATATGTGCGCCTCACCTTCTGCTTTGACGCTGACGTCACGATGCCGCTGATCTGCACCAGCTGGCTCACACGCGCGCTCGTGATGCTGCGCATGCCCTGCGGGCCAAAGGGCTGGCTGCTGAAGAGCAGCACCTGCACATCCTCAAAGGATTGCTCCTCGCCCTCACTCGTCAGCTGGTGGTCCTCCTGCAGCACCTCCTTGGCAGCGCGCTCAAACTGCAGGAACAGGAGAATGACAGCAGCAGGGGGACAGACAGCAAAGAACAGCAGCAAGAAGAGGTGCAGAACAGCAGGGCTTGAGTGACGGCTGGGGAGAAAGAGGAAGCAGCAACTGGATGGGGGCAGGGCAGCAGCAGTAGCAGGGGCCTGCAGATAAGGGTGAGCGAGTGCTTGTCCACGCAGATCACCTGCTGAAAATATATGGCGCAAGCAGCCCTGCTCAGGACATTTACGGGTTGCCAGGCAGCGCGTACACTTTCTGTGGTGCTCATCCTTAGCACATGCTGACAGACCAGCTGGACAGCTGCTGCTACACAGTCACGCACTGCATGAGCATCTGCACACTGCTGCACCCGCTTGCTGCCAAGCAGGGACTTGTTCTGATCACAGTCGCCGACCCTGCTTACAAATGCTACCTTGGCAACTGCCATCGCCGCATCTGCTGCTGCTGCTTACCAGCGGCAGGTACTCTGCTGGCTTGTTCTCCAGGCCATCTCCTAGCTCCTGATTGAACTCGCGCACATGCACCAGGTCAACCTCAAGGGACAGGTGGTTCTTCATCAGCTTGTCCCTGCAGCAGCAGAACATCAGAGGGCATGTTGGGTGCACGTTGGACGCTTGGGCAGGCAAAGCTGTGCCTGCACTGGCGCTATGTGCAGGCACGCAGCAGAGTATGCAGAAAGTCGCTGGACGCGTCGTTGCTGTAATGACACTCAGTTGTAAGGGACCAGCTTGCTGCTGAAGGCATATGTGCTGATGTGGAAGGCCTATAAATGGGTAACATGGTGTATTGTGAAAGGCTGATTCTTGCCTGTAAATGAATGTCTGCTGCTGGTTTGCTGGGTAGAACTTGGTGATGAAGTCCTTGAAGTCTGCAATGGTCTGCGCCTTGGGGCGCAAGTCCTGCTGATCCTCATCGCCCTGGAACGCGTAATACACGCCACCCTCTGCGACGCAGAATACCCATGCACGCAGCAAGTGCTGCAGTGAGACCCACTGACACATAGTACTGCTGCAGTGCAAGTCTGCTGCTGCTGCAGTGCCGCACCGTCGAAAGCCATGGCGTCTCAGGGATCCACTCAGGTCGCAATGAGGACAGAAAATATTATTTGTTCGTTCAAAACGCAAGGTAAGCGCGGCAGGATCACGAGCTTTGGCAAATGAACCAGGTTCTATCAGCCTGCGACAATCAACACGCTTGAACGCTTCTTCAAACCAATCATATGGTGGAGACGGGACTAGTTTGTTCCATGCTGGTAGGAGTGAGCAGCAAGGGCCGTGACATTTCGAATCAGGTGTAACACTTTCGCGCCACGGCAGCGGATTGATTATGTTGACAGTTAGACCCATGAAATAAATTTGTTGCTACTTTGAATTCTTTCGAAGCTGCCAGGTGTCAGACTGTGCCTGTTGCCGGCGACTTGCTTTCTCCCGCCTGGCAACACCTGCTTTGCCTCTGCTCGTCCGTTTTTGCTGTTGTTCAAGGCGTAGATGCCATGCTGTAATGTTGAATTGCAAGTTCTACAGGCTCCGGCTTCCGCCTTCACGTCATGCATAAGCCCAATGATCTGCAGCCATGTTTGCCCACTGCTGCTGTTGGGCAGCAGTCACGAGCAGCAGACAACGTGCGGTGGTGGCATACCTTGCTTCCGGCAAGAACGCTTGAATAATGAAATGAGGTGCAGCGATGCCTAGTAGCCGTGCAGTCCGCCACAGGTGGAACATCTTGTACCAGCACCTGGTGAGCCTGCTGAGCATCCGATGCATGTTGAACATGGCGGCTGCAGGATGTTGCACACTGCCATGCGTAGAGGTTAAATTTGCTCTTCATGTCGCAGAGCAGCGATTGGCGGTCGATGACCTCTGATACCGCTGATGTTCGCATTCGGAACATCTGGTCACCTGTGCGGCACCGTAACAGCTGCATGCTGTTTGTTGGTGTGCCACAGAAGTTCTGAGATTATCATCCCACCAGTGCAATTGAATCACCCTGCAGAGCCTCTGCATTGGACCAAGAATAGACCTGTGTGATTTACAAGTCGCTTGTGAATGCTGCACGCTGGTGGCAGCAAGGGACTGTCAACAGAAAGTTCTGCACAGATTAAAGTGTGCGGGTTCATATGCATGTTCAACACACACAAGTTGTGCCATACATCTAAGGCTTCACCAGGTGAACAGCAAGGACTGACACAAGGTTCCCCTTGATTGGAGGCCAGGCAGCACACGGCCTGATCACAGCACTCCGCTGCCAAGAAAGTCGGGCCAACCATGATAGTAGATTCTGCCCGCACATGCACAGTGGGTCAGGCCAGCCTTGCTTGCGTGCGCAGCCTTGCGTGAGTGAGCAGCCTTGCTTGCAGGGGAATGGTGTCACTGCATGCCTTGCTGGTTGGGTGCTGCTATATCTTCTAAATGCCTGCTGGACAAGCAAACCTTTGCCGACATTATGCCAATCATTGTGCTCACGGCATCACAATAAGCATGATGACACCAAGAATCACCACACATAAAAGTAGCAGTAGGGAGCGGAGGCCGCTGCATACGGACTCCAGACGAGGCACCCGGCAAGCAGCGTTCTCACAGTGCCCATGCTAGCAACACGTAGGTGCTGCTGCCTGCTGCAATCTGCCACCTGAGTTGCTCCATGACTATCCTCACACATGCATATGATGCCATCTACGGAATAAAACGCTATGGAGTTACTGCTCTACAGTCTCTCGCCCTTTTACACTGCCCACCACACTATGCAGTTACACTTAGGTGTTGCCTTCGCTAGAATATACCTAACCTAGACACAGTAGTGTTATGATCAAATCACGCTGACCTTCACCATACGCATGCATGGATCTATTCTGAGAACAGCTGCCGGTTGATACCATCAGTTCCGAATGCTGCGGCTGCTGCTGGAAGAGGTGTCGTCTGCGTTTGTGCTGGCGTCCCCTGCAGCAGCATCTCATCTAGCCTCGAAATTAACCCACCCATCATCTTGCTTGGAACAAAGCTAGCACTAACTGCAGGCACTGCCCCAGCTGCTGCTGCTGCTGCAGGGAAGCTAGCATCTGAGCCACCGGTGATACCAGTGCCCCTGCTGCCTCTGCTGGAGTCCCTGGCGAGGCCAACAGGTGATGTAGGAGGGCTCTCACATACCTCAGGGCCGTGCAGGATCCTTGGCTGCGCATGCGCCGCTGCTGCTGGCGCTATACCAGGTGCTGATGGCAACCTGCTGCCAAGAGATGGTATCCTGCTAACTCCTGAGCCGCTGGTGGGCCTGCTCAAGCCGCCGCTGTGCGCTGCTGCTGCTGCAATTGCTGAGCTGCTACTGGGCTCGTGCTGCTGCAACTGAGGCTGCAGCGCCAGCCGCTCCTTGCCCTTTGCCTCCTGCATCTCGTGCTGCACGTGCTCGGCGGCCTTCTGCTGCCACATCCTACGCACTTCTGAGACGTCCCGCTTCTCCTCCTGCATTAGCTCTGCTAGGGAGCCATGACTGCGGGAGCGCCGCAGCTCAGAGGCACCCCCAGCACGCCGCCCTGCAGGCCCTGCCGCAGCTGCTCGCTGCAGGCCAATGTGAGAGTCGCAGCGGCTGCCTGCCTGCATTCTGGCTGCACCAGCAGCAAAGCCATGTCGGCTGGCAGCAGAACCGCCAGCTGCTGCAAATGGCGATGCTGCTGCCATCCTGCTGCTGCCCTTTGCTGTACTGGCAGGTGTCGCAGCAGCACCCGGCAGCCGGCTGCCACCACCCCTGATTGCAGCAGCTGCTGCTGCAGCCACCACAGCATCAGCAGCGTCAGACCCCTGCCGCATGTACCCAGCCCTGCTGCCAGCTGCTGCTGCAGCAGCAGATGGGCGAGCAGAGCTTCCAGGCGTGCGGTGCAGCTGCTGCTGCTTTGCTGGCGCTGGCTGCTTCCCTTCTACCATCTGCTTTGTCATGGCAAAGCTTGGCAGCTGCCCGCTAGCTGCTGCCATGCGCGTCACTCCTAGCTTGCTGGTGGATGCTACTGAGTAGTGGGATGCCACACTCTCTGGGCGCGAGGGGCATGGGCTGACTGGTGCTGAGCACGTCTCACCCTGCTGCGCCAACCAAGCCATGCCTGCTCTGGTGCCAGGGCTTGCTACTGGTGTCCTTTGCTCTGCTGCTGCGGCTGCTGAGAAGGGACTATGCGCTGCTGCTGGTGTGTGCGGTGCGCTGCCTCCTGTTGAAGGGATGCGTGACACCAGCGTCTTTGCTACTGCCGCCGCAGCAGCAGATGTGCTTGGCGCTGGCGACCCAGCTACTGACCTAGCGGCTGGCGCTGCTGCTCCTGGCACCTTGCCCAGTGGTGACTTGTGGAGTGCTGCTGCTGGTGTAATGCTGCCCGTCTGCGCCCTTGTGGCCTTGCTGCTTGTAGTTGAAGGAGGCCTGTAGCTGCTGCTTGTTGCTGTGGCACTGCCCCTGCCACTGCTGCTGCCAGGCGTACCTGCACGTGCAGGCACCCGGCTGCTGCTGCTGCCACTTCCTGCTGCTGTTGCTGCCCTCACTCGCTCTGTCTCTGTAAAGGAGCTCAGCCTTCCCTGTACTAGGCTGCTTGGCGGGGATTCTGCAGTGGACCCGGCACCAGCCCTGCTGGTGCTGCCAGGCGCGATGCCTTGCTTAGTGTTGGCTGTTGCAGCTGGCGCTGTACCGACTCGCCTAGCTGCTGTGGGTGCTGGCTGCTCCTGCCCCTTCAGCTGCTTGCGCCCTGTGATGCTCCTTCTCAGGGCATTGATGGCCCTGCCTAGGCCGATGCCTGACTGCTTCTGCTGCTTCTGCGTCAGCGCCTGCTGCGCTGACCCAGGAGTCCTGCTGCTGCTGCCTGTGCTGCTGAAGCTAGGAAGGCCAGTCGCCGTCCTGGTGCTGGCCATGCTTGCAGGAGTGTGGCAGCTGCTGGCCGGGCTGTGCAGTGCAGAGCCAAACCTGGCTGCAGCTGACAGTCCTGCTGTGGGTGTCTGCATGCTGTATGCAGGGCCGGCAGTAGGGGTCACCACACCTGAGTATGCTGACTCTGATGCTGTGTCTTCCCAGTCATTGTCTGTCCTGATCACTAGCTGGAACGACTTCAAGCCGTCTACTGCAGACTGCCTAAGCTCGTTGGCAGAAGCTGTTGCTGCCCGTGGAGGTGGGGCCCCAGCTGGCTTCGCCACATGTGCGGTAGCTGGCTCAAAGCTGTACTGTGAGCCGTGCTGTCTGTGCAGAGTGGTTGCGTGCTGCTGGTGCTGCTGGTGCTGCTGCTCTGCTGCGGCTGCGCTTACTGCGCTGCTCCAATCACGGCCGCTGCTGCCAGTGATGGCTGCGCTCGACTCTGCTGGCTGTCCTGCAGGTGTGGTGCATGCAGCCTGCGCCTCGCCATGCGACCCAGGTACCAGGCAGAAGTCGGCCGTGGATCTGTGCATGTCCACCGACCCTGTGAACAGCTCAAGGGACCCTAGCGCCTTGGTACTGCCAGCTGCTAGCTCACGTTGCTGCAGCGCTGCAAGCACCCTATGTGACACTGCATGCCGCTGCTGCTCAGCTGCTCTGTCAGGGCTCTGCTCCAGGTCCTGCACGTCCCCAAGACGAGGCGTGAGTGCCTGGTCGCTGGGGTTGTCAAGCTGGGCCAGGCTGAACGTGCTGCTGTCTGTTGCTGCTCTGCAACTGGCAGCATCTGGCTGCTCCACTGCTGTGCTGCCCTTGGTGCTGCCGGGGCTCCCAGCGTAAACCTCTGCGGTTGCGACCGCATCTAGTGCATCCGTGACGTATGTGTTCTGCTCTGCGAGTGGCCTTTGGTCGAGGGTTCCGTTGCCCAGTACATGCTGTTGTTCTCCCCGGTGCAGCTCGAGCATGACATCCCAAACCAACTCCGCTGGCATTCGCTTAAGAATAGCCACCCCATCCTGCCGCTGCTGCTCAGTACCGTCTGCGGAGGCCAAGTTCAGCAACTCCAACAACAGCCCGCGCTCCTCGCTGTAGGTGAGCTCTGATGGCAGCGACATGCTAGCGCATATTGCGGAGCGTCTTTTGTCAGATTGTACGCAGTGCGTGGAGAGGCCCAGGCGCTGGTGAGCTACCCGTTGTATGGTGCGTGGATTCTGCAAGCCTTTAGGGGTGATAAACTTGTCGAGGCTGCTACAAAACCAATGCACTTACAAGTCAGCAGAATCACCATCACGAGAACGTGACCGACCGGTCAACCCCTGTGACCTAGGTCAAACACCGCAGATAACACTCAAGCTGATCACGCCATTACCGCTACTACTTGCCGCTACGAGTGCCATGACACGATCCTTAGCACTCAAAACAGCAGTTTTCTGAACAGCAGCACCAGCAGCACCACGCCCACCACCACCGCCAGGGGCAAGTACTTGCGTAGCAGCGCCTGCACCAGGCACAGAACAGCAGAACACGAACTTGTCAGGTTTTAGTGATTGAGTATGTTGTCATGCCACACATTTATTCCAATTAACGCTGTTGCATGCCTGAACTCCTGCAGATCATGCATAGCACCCTGCATGAGCTGCAATGGATTCAGCGTATCTGCGTATGCACACCTGTGTGTGTAGGTCCTTGGACCGCTTTGCGTAAGACTTGGACTCTGCTGCCAGCGTGCTCGACATCTTGGTCATGTCTGCATGGCAAGCACTGACAAACTACTTAAGAAGCCACGATGATCCATGCAACCCTGAGCATACTGTAACAGTCGTCGTAAACGGCGCTATCTGGCACTGGGTTGCACTCAGACCAGCACTGCATACCAAGTGCTTCTGTTGCGATACTGGCGCCTCACATCCGAAGGTGCTGACATGGTACACAGCTAAGCAGAAGAAGCTGCTGCGCCGCGTTCAGCCCATGTTGCAGCCTGATCCTGCTGTTGCTGGCGGCCAGTCATGTTGCCGATGCTGCTGCCTCTGTGGATCCCCTGCTGCAGCTGCCACAGTGATGCTGCAGGTGTGTCTCCTCTGCACATGTACTAACAGCGCGGCGCACAATGGCGTACTCACTGTCAAGCTTCTCTCCTTGCCCCAGCACCTCTGCTATGTTGCGGCTCATAATGGTGTGCACGTCCTGCAGGTCTGCTGTGAGGGCTGCTACATTGCGCTGACTCCGCGTGTCCTGGTACAGCTTCTTCGTCTTCTGGATGAATGTGTCTGCAGGACATGACACGCAGGGCAATTAGCAAAGGACGCTGAACAACTGCTGCGGCACCCATGCACTCTGCAATCCGAGATTGCAGCCTGCCTGCTGGTGTGAGCAAGATGGCATTGCAGCTACGGCTGTCAACAGGTCAAACCGGTCAATGATCCCCCACAACTGTGCTGCTGCTTTTGCAATCCCTCCTGTTGGTGCTGCTGCTGCTGCTTGTGCATCCTCACTGCAAGCACAGCTCAGGCGCTCTTGCGCACCAAACTTGATGAACGCGTAGGGCCGCGTGATCGCATCCACTTGGCTGCCATACAGCCTGCTGAACTCTCCTGCAAGCTCCTCCAGGTACTGGAAGGCCAGCTTCTTGGGGTAACCCTTCTCTGCTAGTGTTAGAAAGCATGTGTTGCTGTCCAGTAGGTAGTAGAACGCACAGGGCCCCGACTCCACTGCCACACGGGGCTCCCGCAAGTTGTGTGGTGTTTGTGAAAGGCGCTTGAAGATAGCCTGAACAGGGCAAGCAGAGCAGCAGCTGACGGCCTCAAGATCTTG
Organism: Tetradesmus lagerheimii; assembly: GCA_902809745.2. Taxonomy (NCBI): domain Eukaryota; kingdom Viridiplantae; phylum Chlorophyta; class Chlorophyceae; order Sphaeropleales; family Scenedesmaceae; genus Tetradesmus; species Tetradesmus lagerheimii. Next base: position 56,051 of record CADDIJ020002489.1, on the reverse strand, counting down.
GTCCATATCTGGCTTTGCAAGTGAGTGCAGGTGCCTACATACATGAGCAGATTGTCTGCTGTGGTGATTCATCTGCTGCACATGCAGTAGTGCCTAAGCTGCCGCTGGAACGCTTCTGACGTGGCGCTCCACTTGCTGCTGCGCACACATATACTTGCGCCAGCTTGCTGCAATAATGTTGTTGATGGTGTTGTTCTCCGCAGGCCCCCTGTGCTTTTTAGGCACAATCAGCTGTGCATGCAGCGGCACCAGGTGCACCATGTGCAGCTGCGCTGCGCTTATGCTTGGTGATTCTGCTGCTGTCTGCACTTGCCTTGGCCTGTGACTTGTAGTCATACTGCCTCAACTCTGGGTCCTCGTCACGGTCTAGGCCCTCTGCCAGGGGCAGCCCGTCTGAGACACGGGCAATCATGGTTAACCGCACCATGCTATCACTGCTTGCTGCTGCGCTGACTTAAGCCCAGCCTCTGGCTGCAGTTGGTGAACGTGGGCCCAAGCACTATGATCCAACAGCTGGCTGACTTAAGCTGCCTTTATGCTGGTCAGCAGCTGACCAAGCTTTCAGGGAGGCAGACGAAATTGCAGGCAAGCAGTTGGAACTGCTTCGGTGGGGTTGAGCGTGCTCGTGGATAAGCACGCGTAGCCTGTCAAAGCTCCGATTCAGACTTGAAGTCGAACTGTTGCGCTGAGCTTCGCTGGGAGCCAGAAAGCAGCTGTACAGCAAGGCGTAGTGTACGTTTGGCTGTGTATATGTTTGAAGGCAAGAGCGTGTTGACCGAATGCGTCCCGATCGCAACGAAGCCAGTAAATCAACACAATCTGCTGTCCACGTGCACACCAGCAGAACCGGAGTGACCAGGGCTTTCTGGTCATGTCTACTAGTAGCGCGCAGCAGCAGTCGCAAAGCGTCAAATTGATACAACGCATCAGCGTGTCAGTGACCACCGATCTCGCATCACTTCAAGCTGGGGGCAGCGGGATGGCGAACACAGCAGCAGTACCAGCAGCAGCAGCCAGCAGTGAGGCAGAGGCAAGGTCCAACAATGAAGCCAGCACCTCCAGCTGTGGCGACGGCAGCATCAACTACAGACAGGTTCGTCGTTGCAATGCACTATGACACGGTACCAGCCATCTGTCTTCTTCAGCAGCAGCAGCAGCAGCAGGCATGTTGCCAGGCACATGTTCACATCCGTCCTCCTGCACTCCTCCTGCTGTTGCGTACCCCTCCACGTGCAGTACAAGGATGAGTATGATCTTCCAATCGTCATGGACCTGATAGACAGGAGCCTCAGTGAGCCGTACTCAGTCTTCACGTACCGCTACTTCCTGCACCAATGGCCCCACCTCTGCTGCCTGGCATTCGATGGCAGCAAGGCCATTGGCGTCATAGTCGCAAAAATGGACGACCACAGGGGCCATCTGCGTGGCTACATTGCCATGCTGGTTGTGGATAGCACATACAGGGGCAAGGGACTAGGTGGGTCATGGATACATGATACGACAGGAACAGACTGGGCTGCAGCACCACCAGCAGCAGCACCAGCAGTAGCTGGCTGGTTCCCTTCAGCCTTCCATCATGTTTGCGTAACAGAGATGCTCCAACATCGCGTACGGGCAGCAGCAGCAGCAGCAGCAGGGGCTGGCTAATGACTGCTAGCGTCCTCAGCGTCTGGCAGCAGAGTGCATCTTATACTTGCTGGCAGAAGCAGCAGCAACTCCAGCAGCAACAGCAGCCGTGTGCTGTGCTCTGCCAGACTGTTGTCGTTCCAGCAGGCCAGCAGGATGCATAAAATGTCCAGCCTGTGTTGAAGCAAATGTTCTGCATTGTTTCTTTGTGACATTCTGGTGTGTCTCATACAGCAGGGCAGCACTGCCCAAATCAAGCATTGGCTCAACTGGCCGCCAGTATTTACATCACAAATCTAAAAGTGGTCACAGCTTGCGTCCTCCCTGTCAGCAATGTTTGTATTGCCCTGTCTGTTTCACGTGCAGGGCGTGCGCTGGCCAAGATGGCCATCAGCGAGATGGTGGCTGGCGAGTGCGAGGAGGTGGTGCTGGAGGCGGAGGTCAGCAACACAGGCGCACTCGCGCTGTACAGGAGCCTCGGCTTCATACGCGACAAGCACCTGCACAGGTGCGGAGGTTGGCGCTTTTAGAAGGCGTGTGCATGTGTATAATGCGTGCACTGTTGATAGCTAGATGCACAGTGCGCAGTGACATCTTGCTGGTGGTTGTGTGACGAACCCTCACTGAGCGAGCAGCAGAAGGGGGTGAGGATGAGTGCAGCAGGTTGCGAGGCAAGTCACATGCGCAGAGCACAGCAGCAGGCGTTTGTTGGCTTGCGGAGGTTGATTGCTTGCACTGCTGTTGTCACGCTGCACTGTTGTGAGCGTGTTGCATGGAGCTGCCGCGAGCGTGACTATGGTCGGGCTGCAAGAGTCGCTGATGCTGGATGTGCTGCTGCTGCTGTGCTGCTGCTGTTGCTGCTGTTTTGCAGATACTACCTCAACAACCAAGACGCGTACCGGTTGAAGCTGCTACTGCCACTGACTGAGGAGCAGCAGAAGCAGCTAGAACAGCAACAAGCAGATGAGCAGGAGCTGATGCAGCTGGCAGCAGCACAGCAGCCGCAGATAGCTTGAACTGATCCAGAGTTGTGGGATGCTGCTGCAGCTAGGTTGTAACACCAAACAATGCTATGTCCACTGGTTACGTGGGTCTTACTGGTGAATGAGCAAGGCTGCAATTCAACCTGCTCATGACAGGACGGCGTGTCCGGAGTTTGTCGTTGTTGCACTCAAGCAGCAGCTGCTGCTGGAGTCGGCAAATCAATAAGCTGTATAAAAGTGCACTGTGGTGCCTCTGTCTTGCGGTTCCTGGATTGGAACGCACCCACGCGTGGTGACGTGGCTGCAGAGGTCCAAGGAAATATCCGTTGTGACGATGATCATCGTGCGAGGCGCGTCTTCTTATGCTTCACGCGACCTTATGTACGCGTATACGCGTAGATCCGGCAACTCGTGAAGGCTCCTTTTTGTCTCGAAACTTGCTGCCATCTTGCAAATATGAAGCTCTTTGTTGTTGCTGGGTTGGTGCTGCTTCTGGCAGGTATAAGAAAATCTCTTCAGGGACGGCGCGCATTGCAAATAAAGCATTTTCTATGCATTTAAAGCATTTCCTATGCATTTAAAGCATTTTCTATGCATTTTATTTGCTTATCATGACTGTTTGACACTTACAAAGCCGCGAACAGACACGGCAAGCGCACCAGCAGCAGCACTGGTGCAGCAGCACCATGCATGCAGATGCGCCAGCAGCAGCACTGCTGCAGCAGCCCATGCATGCAAATGCTTACCATGCTGCTACTTCCCTGCCCTGTGACCCACCTTTTCCATGCAACCACCATCTGTACGTCCCACAGGTGTGTCCGCGTCAGCCAAGCCTATCCAGGACAATGCACAAGTGACCAATTCCCACCCCGACTGGGGCAGCAGCATCAACAGCGCCTACTCCGCAGATGGCATTATGTCATCATTCTTGGAGATGGTGCGCTCCATGTTTGGTGCTGACGAGCCTGCTGCCAAGACTGTGGCTGAGCTGGCAGACAATGCACCAGGCAACGTGAGCATGCTGGTCAATGGCGTGATGCGCGCAGATCTGCAGGCAGTGATTGGCGACCCCAACTGGGAGGCTACCATCTTCTGCCCCACCAACGCGGTAAGGTTTGGCATTACATTGCAATTAGTATGATGTGCATGCAGCACTGCTGCATGGCAAAGGTAGCGCATCTGTGCGTATGCACGGAATGCACAACGGTTGATCTCGTGTGCCGCACAAGCGGCTGCATCATTGTGCAGCCCAACCTCTGTCGGTGCTACTGAGAGTAGTCACATACAACATGTAGAACATGCATGTGGTATGTGACTACTCTCAGTGACCGCAAAGGGCTGCCCAGCTTGTGGACGGCATGCTCATGCATGTCTGACGAGCTGGATGGGCCTCTAGATGCACCAGTACATGCTGCTGTGTGCGCCGCAAGGATGCATTCTTGCAAATCTTGCAGTACCTAGCTGAATGTGGTGTTGCTCAATTGGTGCCAAGTCACACAATCTGCACCTCAAAACTGCTGCACCGCGTGAGGCTCACAACAATGCACACTGGTGGCACCACCATGCCTGCAGGCGTTCAGGGCTGCGCTGCTCAAGCTGAAGATCAAGATCACCGACCTCTACACAGACAAGACGGCGCTGCTCAACATATTGTCCTACCACACCGTGCCAGGCAAGGCGCTGACTGCTGCTGAGCTGAAGGACGGCCAGGAGCTGACCACCGTGTCGCAGCACAAGCTCACTGTGCACGTCAACAAGTGAGTTGCTGGCACGCTGCTGAGTACATGAGTACATGATTATGTAGGTGCCCGCTTCTGCACTGGTACAGGTAGCATGTATTTGCATGCGTGGCGCAGTGACGCTGTGTTCCACCACATACGATGTGTAGGAGCCTCCTCAGTGAGCATGTTAGGACTCCTAACTGATCATGAATTATTACTGGTGTTCACGACATCTGCGGCCGTCAACTCAACATTGCACATACATGCTGCACTGTCTGTGATGCTGCCAGGGTGAAGGGCACGTCCATTGCAGGTGCAAGCGACACTGGCAAGGTGGTGGCTGCCGACATCAAGGCAGGAAAGGTGAGCAGCAGCAGCGCACAGGTTGCTTACCATATGCGGCAGCAGTGCATGACTGTCCAGTGTGTTGTGTTCTACACATGACAATAGCTAGTTGTAAACATCATGTGGGCTTTGGTGCATTGTGCACTGCATGGTAGTGGGATCAGCCAGCATGCCTTCTGCCTTGTGCTTTGCGTGATCACGATCAGTTCTTGATGTTGCGCTTCTGCGCAAACATGCCGGCAGCGGAGCTTGCTGCGCACCTCAGCAGCGCATCAGCCCTTGCACAAGTTGGCACGCCTTTTGCAAAAGTATTGGCAGCACCCAAGCAGAAAGGCATGCAGTGACACCCTTCCCCTGTTGTCTTTGTGTTGTTGCAGGCTGTCATACACGTCATTGACGAGGTGCTGCTGCCACCCAAGCCCACGGCAGAGCTGTGAGCAGCGCGGCCTGCACCAAACGGCCTTTTGCCTACAGCAGGCGTTCCATGCAGGTTGCGCAGATGCACACAGCTGCTGCCAGCATGCAATGCACACGGCCCAACTCATGGAGCCAGACTGCCAAGATGATCTTTTGATGTCGCTGCATCGCATGAGAAGTTGACTACGTTGCCAAGTGATGCGATTTTGCCTAGTAGTGCATTGGGAGCCAGCGGGTGCACTGCTTTAAACTTATTGTCACCCTGACAGTCGCTAGCGGGTGCTGCACTGGCAGGATGTTGTGTGCATGCCATATACAACGGTTGTATACGGCCGCCCGGTTTTTCATCTTAGTTTTCAAGGTGTGTTCGTTGTTATGTTGTGGCAACGTGCCACGCTGTACACCTGTCAGAGCTGAGGGGGAGGCGCATTATTCACAGTGGTTGATGCAGTGTTTCAAGCACAAGTGGTGACGGGGTGCTGTGCAGTGGTTGCAGTGGTTGTGCCTGGCACAAACGCATCCAGTGAGTATCTGTGTAATGATGCGATGGGACCAGACTCCGCTTCCGTTTATGAACGGTCAGATTCACCAGACAAACATTCCATTGTCACAGCTGGCCCACGGTGGCCATGGCTGCAACCGGGCCCCCTTGAGTTCTAACGTTCTGAGTGACGCCCACATGCTGTCTGTACACACGGCACATGTGATTACAACTCGTTCGCCTGCGGAACGTTGAGAGCCAATGCTGTAAACGTAAGATGATGCATCTCAAAGCCCCTGGCAGACGCCAGCAAGCCAGCATGCCCAAACAACAGTCTACTGACCACACCCGAGGCAGCCAGCCTGTGCCGCAACCTGCCGCATGCAACAGATGCTGTGCAGGATCTCCCAAGATCATCCCACACCCTACAGCTCCAAGCTGCTATAACAAAACAGCATGCTACACCAACAAGAAGCCCAGCTTGGACACTCCGCACCCCTAGCAAATCACACAGCCTTCGAACATTTCGTTGGGCCAGCAGCCAGCTGCATTTGATGCAAGCGGCGTGCACAAGCCATGCTTCTGCCAGACGGCACCAGCTGTAACAAAGTACCACTGTCATCATCATCATCATCATGTTACCCATTAAGCCAGGGATGCTCAGTACGTTGATTTTAGCAGCGTACAACGTACTGTACGCGTACAGTACGCTGTTCGTTGCCTTGTACGCTGTTTGTACGCTGCTGTCAAGGGAACTTGCAACGTACTGGTCAAAGTGTCACTGGAAGTAACATACTGACCACGTACAAGAGCGGTTTCTTGCTGCAATTTAGCTATATTATATAATAATAAGATAATTACATACAATTGCGCCAGTGAGGAGTTGAAATGGCTTCCAGCGCCGCCCCTGCAAACGAGGAAGCGTGGAAGGAGTCCACCAATCCTGTCGACCACTGTGAGGTTGTCGCTAAAAAACCAACACAACTGATTACAAGTGCAAGCACTGCAACCACACGTTCAGTGGCACCAAAACACGCTGCTATGTGCACCTTACTGGGGACGGCAGTGGGGTCAGGAAGTGCAGCAAGTGTCCTGTCGAGGGGCAGCGTGCCTTGAAGGCTGCTAAGGCTCAGAATCAGGGCAAGGGTAACCTCAAGCGCAAGGCAGAGGAGGATCTGCAGGAACAGAGGCGCAGCAGCCACTCTGAGGCAGGCGCTGGGCCAAGCAGTGCAGCAGCAGCAGCAGCAACAACTGATGGGTTTGACAGCACTCCGGTGAGCATTGACAACTGTACAGCAGGCAGCAGTTTGGGTTCTTGCAAAAATTTGGCAGCTAGTTTCACCACCCATTGCGTGGGATGTGGCAGTCGCTCACGTGTACACTAATGCTGCTGCTGCTGCTGCTGCTGCTGCTGGTGTGCCCGTAGATTGGCAGGGCACTCAAGCGTGCTGATGCCCAGAGCGTGCATGATGCCCTGGCAGATCTGATCTTCTTGGAGGCCCTGCCCATGCGGCTGGTGAAGAGCAAGTACCTGCGCAGCTTCATTGACGCTGTGTCCACCCATGTTGAGCACAGACTGGTGTCCAGTGGCAAGGTCAAGTTCGTCAAGGGCCGGTGAGTCAGTGACTGCCTGCTCAGGCATGCTATGCATTGCATTGCATTGCACCGCACTTCCAGGAATGTACTGCAGCAGCAACTGGGGTCTGCAGCCCTTTCTTTCCTGACATTCCATGATAATTTCCCTTGCTTTCATTGCTGCTGCCAACTGCAGTGAGGACTTGCCTACGCCCACCTACAAGCCCATGGCTTACAACACCCTGCGCACTACGTGCCTGGATGGAGCAAAGCAGCGCATACAGCAGCAGTTGAAGAAATGGGACAAGCGGGCCAACAGCACAGGCATGACCATCAGCTGTGATGGCTGGAGCGATGTCAGAGCCGCCCCATCCTGAACGTGCTGGCCACCCGCCCTAAGGGTGCTATGTTCCTGGGTGCAGTGGATACCAGTAGTGAAACCAAGTCAGCTGAGTACATCGCTGGGGTGCTGACCGAGTACATTGAGGCTGTGGGGCCTGAGAGGGTTGTGCAGGTGGGTGCTGTGGTTGGGCATTAGGGGAGCAGTTTGCACGGGTGCAGATTTGCTGTGGATTGGCTGACGGACTGGGCTGCACATTGCAATTGCCAGCAACCACTGATACTGTCTAGTCTTTGCAGCTCAGAGTTGACAATTTGCCTGCTGTGTGGGCTGCTGCTGTGGCCAGGTCACTACCGACAACGCCGCCAACTGCAAGGCTGCAGGCAGCCTGATTGAGCAAGCCTACCCTCACATCATATGGTCCCCATGCGTAGCGCACGTGTGCGACCTGGCCCTTGAGGACATTTTCAAGCTGGACTACTTCAAGGAGGTGCACGATGACACCAAGGGCTTTGTCACCTTCATCAACAACCACCAGGCCACCCTAGCAGCATGGCGCAACCACACAGCAACCGATGGTGCCATTGACCTCACAGGGCAGCCAGCCTCAAGCAGTGCCAGCAGCAAGGTCCTTGCGCTGGTGAAGCCTGGTGAGACACGCTTTGCCAGTGCCTTCCTCATGCTGGAAGGTCAGGTCCAGGCTGGAGCAGTTTGTGGTGTCTGATGGCTGGAAGGCTGCCATTGCTGACATGAAGCGTGCTGACAAGGTGGGTTGGTGCAGTGCACACGTGCAGGTAGAGTGAGTTGACTCAGCGGCTGGTGGCAGCTTGTACATGTGTTGGATTCTTGCAGCCACTGCAGAGCTGGCCCAGCATATCATATGAGTGACTCAGCAAATGGCATTAAGGTTGCAGCGGTGCAGAGGTCAAGACAATGCTGTGTGGGATGCACAACTGCAGTTAGCCATTGACTGTCATGTTTTTATAACCGTTACTGCTGGTGCTGCCACTGCTTTGTGCCTTCCAGGACAAGGCTGATGAGATCAAGAGCCTTATCTTGGGCTCTGCCCATTGGGAGGTGGTGGAGCAGGTGGTGAAGCTGTGTGAGCCCATCATCCGGCTGCTGCGCATTGCCGATGGCGACAGCCCCTCAACTGGCAAGATTCACTCCCGTGCTTATGGGGTGCAGCAGCGCATTGCAACAGCAGAGAGGGAGCTCAGCATTCCAGCAGCAGTGGTTAGGCAGGTGCAGCAGGTGTGGAAGAGCAGGTGGGACTTCATGTACAGCCCAATGCATGGGGCTGCCTATTGTCTGGACCCTGAGTTCCTCAGCGATGAGGGGCTTGATCTGGGCAACACAGCCGATTGTAGTGTGCAGGACCTGCTCACAATGATGAAGAGGCTGCTGCCAGAGGAGGAGCACCAAGCAGCTCGGCTGTCCTACTCAGCGCTTAGGGCAGAGGAGGGGTTGTTTGGGAGTGATGAGGCTGCTGCTGATGCTTCCTGCATGCCAGCACACCAGTGGTGGGCCATATATGGGGCAAAGCATCCTGAGCTGAAGAAGCTCGCTGTCCGCCTGCTGTCCCAGGTGTCCTCTGCTTGCTCCTGTGAGCGGGCTTGGTCAGCTTATGACTTCATTCACAACAAGCGCCGCAACCGGCTGACTGCTGCACGTGCGCGTGACCTGGTGTATGTTTTTACCAATGGGAGGCTGGTTGATAAGATGGCAGACGGGGAGGAGACCTTTGTTGGCTGGAAGGAGGAGGAGGAGATGGAGGGGGATGTTGTGTAAATCTTACACATGCTGCTACGTTGTGTAACACACAGCCAACTTGGTGGCACTACTGTCCAGCATGCAGATGCATCATATATGTTTCAGAGTTAAAGTCCACACTAATTACAGCATAATATTAATAGTAAAAACATCAGAAATATATGTATCTTTCAGGGGCCATAGGCCAGCAGGATGCATCAGTGATGCAGCAGCAGCAGCAACCTGGTGGCCCAGTGCCAACGTACAGGAACGTACAAGGGGTACGTACAGAACCCCCCAACCAGCGTACAACGTACAACGTACAGCGTACAACGTACGGGACGTACAGCGTACTGAGCATCCCTGCATTAAGCCATAGCATCAACGCCATACCACTGTCAACACAACTTCACAATTTGACACACAGGACCTACTGGTTTCCTCAACTATAGTACTGCTGCAGCGGCGCGAACCCAGCAGAGTTTGGCGTGCTGCCGTTCCAGGCACTGCTGTAGTTCTGGTAGTGACCTCCGCCAACCATCCCTGGAAAGGACCCAGCTGCTGCTGCTGCTGCGATGGAGTGTGGATCAATCCTGCTCTGCTTGCTGGGTGGTGCGTTGGTGGGCATTGCAGCGGCTGGACGCTTGTGTCCTGCTGCTTCTCCTGGCAGTGCTGCTGCACTTGCTACAAAGGGCTTGGGTGCCCACACTGGTGCTCCTGCTCCTGCTGCTGCTGATCCTGGCTGGTATTGCTGCTGCTGCTGCTGTGGTGTCCCTGCCTGGCTGCCGGGTAGAAACAGGGGTGCTCTGGCCATGGATGGCGCTCCTGCTGACAATGACAGCTGGCCTCCTTGACCCCGTGCTGCATCACCCAAGGGCTGCGGCTGCCATACTGCTGCTGCTGCTGCTGCTGATGCTGTTGACGCCGCAGGGTTCGTTACAGTCGTGGCAGCTACAGGTGCTGGTGCGCCAAAGCCAGTCGTGCCACTGCTGCAGAAGTCAGCTAGCCATGCCCCTGGCGCAGCAACACTCGGGCCTGTGGCCATTGCTGCTGCTGCTGCTGGGGGGTGCCATGGTGAGCTGTAGAGCTGCATGCTGTGCTGCTGAAGGTGCGTCTGCTGTGTGCTAGCACTGCCACCACCAGCAGCAGCAGAGGTGGGCGCTGCTTCCATCCAGTTGAGCGTAGGCAGATGACTGTACGGGGAGTGCACAGATGTGGCTACTGCTGCTGCTGGTGCTGCTGGTGCTGCTGTTGTGTGGCTGGGTGGGGCTCCTGTAGCACGCTGCTCTGCTGCTGCGGGTGCCCCACCTCCTGCTGGTGGGTGCCAAGGTGGCATGCTTGCGGGGAAAGGCTGCTGGTGCTGCTGGTGGTGCTGCTGCTGGGGGTGGTGCTGCTGCTGCTGTTGATACACCTGTGGTGCAGCTGGTGGTGGTGCCTGCATCTGCTGCTGCTGCTGCTGCTGCATCTGCATCTGCTGCTGCTGGTGTGGCTGGGGCTGATGGCCTTGCTGTGCAGCTGTTACAGCGCTCCAGCAACCTGTCTGGTGTGTCTGCGCTGCTGGGGTTGCTGCTGCAGAAGGCAGGGGCTGCATTGCTGGCATGTTTGCTGGTGCTCCTGGATGCCACAGCACCTCCTGCATCTGCTGCTGCTGCTGCTGCTGCAGAGATGGACTCATGGCGCGAGGTGAGTGCTGCATCTGCTGCTGCTGCTGCTGGTGGTGGTGGTGGTGCTGGTGCTGCTGGTGCTGCTGCGGGGAGGTACTCATTGCGTGAGATGAGTGCTGCCACTGACCAGGTGATGGCGTTGATCCTCCTTGGCCAATTGTATACGTGCCTGTCGCTGCTGCGGCTGCTGCTGATGTTGGTGCGGCTGCTGCTGATGTTGGTGCATACGCTGGTGCCATTGGTGGTGGTGCTGGTGGTGTAGCATTGGCCATGCCTGGCCACGCCTGCCTAGATGCGTTGCTTTGTGTTGCAGGGAGAATGCTACACATGCCTTGCTGGGCTGGCATTTGCCGAGGGTGTGCATTGCTGTAGCTGCCGCTGCCGCTGCCGCTGCTGCTGCTGCTGCTGCCACCTGCCAATGGCGGGCGAGCTGATGAACTGCTGCTCTGTGTTGCTAAGCCAACAGCGGACGGGAGCTGCCAAGGCTGGCGTTGCGCCTGCGGCTGCTGCTGCTGCTGCTGGTGGTTCTGCCGCTGCTGGAAGTGCTTTGCTGGAGGAGCAGCAGCTGGGGGCAGCACAGCTGGTTGCTGCTGCTGCTGCCGCTGCAGGCGCTGCCGCGGTGGAGCTGGAGGACCGGGTTGTGGCACTGACTGCTGCTGCTGCTGCATATGATGCTGCCGTGTGGCCGCTGATGGATGTGGTGGCATGGAGGGCTGCTGCTGCATCACCTGCTGCTGCTGCTGCAGTGGGGTGCGAGGTGGCGGTGGTGGCTGCGCATGCACTGCACCACCTCCCACAGTTGTGCTAAAGTTGCGCTGTTGCGGCAGCACGGCTGCTGCTGCTGCTGCTGGGTGCATGCTGGGCAGCTGCTGTTGGTAGCCACCAGTGCGCTGCAGGCGCTGCTGCTGCTGCTGTGGCTGGCCGTAAATGCCAGTAGCTTGCTGTCGATATGACAGCTGCACCTGCCCTGCTGCTGCCATTCCAGCAGCAGCAGCAGCTGGCACACGCCCAACACATGGCCCAACAAACATGCCTGCTACCGCAGCGTTCCTGCTATAGCTGCTCCTCACAGCTCCCAAGCCGTTCTGCTTGTTCACGCCTGAGCTCACACCCAACTTCACACCAGACTTCATACCAGACTTCACACCAAGCTTCTCACCCAACTTCCTCTTCTTCTTCTTGAGGCCTGGGTCAGACTTCTCCTGTGCTGCGGCCCAGGTTTTGACCTGTGGATGACTCAGCAGCAGCTGCTCCAGGATTGCTGCTGCTGCCAGCTGGCGAACCACCTGCTTGTTGCTGCCTGACTGACTGGCGCGAGCAACTACAGCACCCTGCTGCTGCTGGTGGTTCACAGCAGTACTTGACTCCTGCTTTGGCTGTGGCTGTTGTGCAGATGGCAAAGCTGCAGCTGCTGGTGTTGCTGGTGTTGCTGGTGTTGCTGCTGGCGCTTTGACCCGCAGTACGAAGTCAAACACAAACGTCTTGGGGCCTGCACATGAGGTAGCAGCTGGGTGTTAGCAAACTAGCTTGTGTGTTCACGCTCTAGCTGTGACTGAGGAGCCCGCGGATTCGAAAGCAAGCTAGCTCAAACACTGTGTTGTACTCTACCAACAATACAAGGCAACACCTGCCACTGGTTGCTGGTTGTTCCCAGACATGGCATCCGACTCCAAACAACAAATACACAAGCAAAGCAACACAACAAACACCCGCTCAGTAAGCCACCTCACCTACTGCTGCTGCTGCTGCTGCTGCTGCAGGTCGACCCTCCTTCGCCTGCTGTCCTGCATCATCCTGACCGCTGCCCTGCTGCTGCCGCTGCTGCTGCGTGGTAGGCACCCCGTCCTTGCCACCTCCCCTGTGCTGCTTCTCTGCTGCCTCTTGCTGCTGCTTCTGCACGTCACTCTGCTGCTGTAGCCCTCCTGCTTGCTTCTGCTGCTGCAAATCGCCTGCAGCTGGTGCAGCAGCAGCAGCAGCAGGCACTTCCTGCAGCAGCTCCTCTACCTCGAAACCAGCTGCCATACAGCAGCCATTCAGCACCTGCAGGGGCGTCACTTTCACCACAGCAGCAGCAGCACAACCGGCGGCTGACCCACCAGCCTTACCAGCAGCAGCAACCAGCTTCGCTTGAAGCTTCTCCACGTGCTGCTTCGTCAGCGGGAATGCACTGAGCTCCACTACAGCTGCCTGCTGCTGCCGCTGCTCTGCTAGCTGCGCTGCACGTGCAGCACGTGCTGCTGCTTTCGTTTGCAGCGCCTCTTTCTTAGCACACTGCTTTTGCAGTTCCTGCCGCAGCCGCTGTGCCTGCTGTGCTGCTAGGCTGCTGCCGCTGAGGCCGTTATTTGACGCGTTAGTAACATGTCGCGCCATCTCCGAGATCTGCTGCTGCTTATGCGGCTGACTGCGGCGCTGCTCGAGCCTCTTAGCAAGCTCTGGATTGAGCAGCAGAATGAACTTGCGAATGATCAGGCCAGGGGAGTGAGTGAGCATGTGTTCAACTGCTGCTGCGGATGCGGCGCGCTTTGCTGCCTTTATGTTGGGGCCGCTGCCGCGTGCGGAGCACAGCAGCTGGCGGTTGTAGGTGATGCTGACGGTGCAGCTGTAGCTGATGACAGCGCTGCTGCTGCTGCTAGTGGATGCTGCTGCTGCTGCTGCGGTAGAGGGTGAGGCACGGGACGCAGCAGCTGGTGTACGTGATGAGCTGCTGTTGTTGATGCTGCTGCCTGATGCTCTGAAGATGCCTGCTGCTCCTGCTGCTGCTGCTGGTGATGAAGTTGGTGGGACTGGGGGAGGCCGGGGGGGTGGCACAGGTGTACGTGGCGGCGGTGGTGGCGGCACTCCAGCAGTTGCAACCCCCACCCCCATCCTGCCACCAAACACAGCCGGTGTGAGGCCCACACCCTTGTTGAAGCCGCCATATGCTGGCAGTGCAGTGCTGCGCATCATACCACTACCTCGCCCACTGCTGCTGCTGCTGCTGCCTGGCCTGCTGCTGTACCTCATGCTTGCTGCAGCAGCAGATTTGCCAGCAGTCCTACCCCTAGCTGCAGCTGACACCCTACCCTGCTGCTGCTGCTGCTGCTGCTGCTGCTGCTGGGGAGACTGCAGCTCCTGCTTTGTGCATTTGTAGTCTGGTGGGCTGCCTAGCATAGAGCACACCTCATGCAGCAGCGACACCACACTGCGCTGCCCATCCTGGCCTTCGCTTTGTGATGTGTTATTAACGCGCTGCAGCAGCTGCCACGTCAGCGGCTGCACTGCAGGATCAACATCAGCAAACGCATCTGCCTTAGCAACTGCAGGTAGTGCGGCTTTCAGCTTGGCGACCTCCTCCTCTACACTGTACCCCAGTGCTGCTGCTTGCGCTGCTACAGCCGCCTGCACTGCTGCTGCTGCCTCTGCTGGGGTTTTGGGGTTCTGTGCGGTCAAACGTAGTGCAGCGGGCTGGCCAGTGCTACTGATGAACCCTGTGCTGGTGTGCTTTGACCAGAGGCGGGCCTTTTTGCCTGCTGCATTGCCTGGGCTTGCAGCGCGCAGCGAATGCCCTGCCAAGGACACCATGCGCGCTGCCGCTGAGCTCGCAAAACCTTTCGGTGCCGAGGATGATGCACATGCGGCCTTGCTGGCTGCTGAGCGCTTGGGACTTGCGCCTAGCCCTGCTGCTGCTGCTGCTGCTGCTGCAGGTGCTTGCAGGGGTGGCGTGCTTCTGCTGGAGAGGATGATCTCTGTGACTGAGGCTGGCAGCTGGTACTCGTCATCTCCTGCTGCTGCTGCCGTTGCTGCTAGGCTTTTGAGTCCAACTGCTGCAGCAGCTTTGAGGGAAGGGTGATCCAGCAGGGAGCCTGCGCTGCTGGCTGCGCTGCTGCCAGTGCCTTTGGCAGTAGCCTTGCTCTGCTGCTGCTGCTGTTGCTGCTGTGGTGCTACCTCTGGATCACTGTCTGACTGCAAGCCTTGCAGCAGCATATCTTCATCGCAGCCATCACAGGCTGTGGCTACTGCATCAGGTGGGGTCTCTGCAGAAGCCGTGGGGCTGCTGCAGAGAAGGCGCCCAGCTGTTGAGGGCTGCGGTGTTGCACATGCCAGTTCAAGCGTCTTGTCCGATGCTGTAGCAAGTCCTGGTGACGGCTGCAGGCTGATCTCCATCAATCGTTGTGCTGGTGCTGATCGCTGCTGCTGCTGCTGCTGCTGCTGTTGGTACTGCTCCTACAGCGGCGCCAGTGCAGCTCTGTTGGTACTGCTGCTGCGCCAGTGCAGCTTTGTACACCTGGACGTGCTGACTGCCTGAAGATAACAAGCAAATCGCAAGCAAAACGGTTTGTTATTTGGGGCAGACATTGTGTAACCTGCATGCTGTCATGCTGAGTGCAGCTGATGCAAACATGCTGCCTTGGACAGCAGCTGCACATGGGGCTGCTATGCTGCACACAGCGTTGCGTGCACGCAAACTCACAGTGAAAGAGCTTTAGGCCATGATATACTGGGTCAAGGATTCAGTACTCAACGATCTGAGGCGTGGGCGCAAGATCTGGCTGACGGTGCTCAGGCAGCACCGTTGGCATCGACTGCTTCAAGGTGGTAAGGCATAATGTTGCCCATGCTGATGTAGGTACCAGGTTGCGGGCCAGCGTGCAACAGGGTGCGTGTTACATGCGGTCATAAGGCGTCTCCAAGGTTCAGGGAGTTAAGGTGTGATTTTCTCATCAACACACAGCTGGCAACTCTAATGACTTAGCAACATATGTTTGTTGCTTTTGTCGTGGCCTTGCCTTTGTCTAGCACCCACCTTCTGGCGAAGACGAACCACCTGCCTGCGTCCGCGATCTGCTCGCTAATTTATTCGTATAGTTACCGTCAGACGTCTTAGCATAGTCTATTTCTGCTCGAAGCCGGCTGAGGCCGGCGACAGCAGCAAGGATGGTGAGGCAGCAGAAGCAGCAGCAGACGAGAGCATGGACATCATGTGCTCTGCACAACTATGCTATTCTTATGTTTGCTGGTCAGCAACATCACTCAACTCTGATGCTCGATATGACATCCCTGCACGTGCATTGCAGAGCATGTACATCAGGGTGAAGCGGCAGAAGACAACTGTGTTCCTGCAAGTCGAACCCACAGACACAGTGCTAGAGGTCAAGCAGAAGCTGCAGGCACTACTAGACAAGGTGAGACGGTGCACGTGAGCGTGATTTGCGGCTCAGCAACCGAGCAACACAGCTGCTGCTTGGCTGCAGCTAGCAAAACAGCACTTGCTGCTGCGTGTGCCAGGGGGACTCTCTGCTTGCCAATTTCTGCACTGCAACACATCAGCATGACAGAACATCTGCCATGCAAACACAACTCTAGTTCCTTGCACAGTTGCAACCATGAGCGGTTTCACATGCACGTGTACAGCCACACACACGTGCGAGCACATCCTGCACTTGTGCTTCCTGCAGTCCCCAGACAAGCTGCAGCTGCTGAAGGAGGTGCGCGAGGCGTCAGGGCAGTACCTGGGGCTGGATGATGCCAAGAAGCTGGCAGATCTCAAGGTGGAAAACGATGACGTGGTAGCAATGACCTACATGAAGGAGGGTGAGCAGCAGAGGCAGCAGCAGCTAGCTATGCAGCACGCTTTTGTGAGTCTGCAGAGATATGATTGGGCATAGCACCTCGCCACGCCACAGCAGCAGCAGCAACAGCCGCGGCAGCAGAGGATGCGGCAGCTGTTGCAACAGCAGCAGAAGTTATGCGCACGTATGAGACGTGCACCTGGTGCAGCAATATAGCAGGTGACGTGCCGACAAAGCATGCGTGTTGGTAGCTCCCTGTAGGTTGCCAACAGGCTAGTCATGCAACGCACACTGTGCTGCTGAGTCATCTACCTTTGCTGCTGGTGTGTGTTGCTGCGTGTAACTGATTGATTGATTGATTGATTGTGTGTTGCTGCAGATGGCAGTGGGTTTGAGCCTGTGAAGATCTTTGCACCTGGCGCAGAAGATGATGCAGAGGGCAGCGGCGATGCAGCAGTGAAGCAGGAGGTCAAACAGGAGTAACAGCGCGGCACAAGGTTGCAGCTGTTTGATGAACTCAACGGCTACTGGTGGTGTTTTTTAAAAGGTCCGGCCGGCGCCGCCGGCCTGACAACCGCATCTTAGCAGGGACAGCAGCAGCCGGAGGTGACTTTTGTATGGTCATCAGCTGCTGCCGGCCGCTCTGCGCGTATTGCAGCAGCTGCTGTGCATTCGAATCTGGGCGTGTTGCACTGCTGGGTAGCCAGTGGGTGTGGTCAGGCCACTGTTGCAGTTACATGTACGTTCCATGGAGCAGTTGCTGGTCATTGGACGCAGCGCATTGGCATTTGCGCCGCTTGTGCTGAGTGGTGCAGCATCATGATGAATGGTCCAGCACCAGCAGCCGATAAAATGGTCACATGAAGAAGTATTTGCTTGCATGGTTGAGTTGTTGGCATCCAGGATAAGGCATCAATGCATTGGCATACACTCAGGCTGCTGTCTGTGCTGTTTGCAGCATTCGTGTGAGGTATTGCAAGCTGCGGCAAGGCGCCGTAGCCTACACAGCTTGTTACTGAAGTACCATGTTGCACTTGGTGGATCTCCCTGTTTGCAGCTACTATTGAGGATGCAGTGCTGGCATGTATTGCATAAGATGTTTTGCAGCAGATGCACATGTGCAACTCTATGGCTGGTAAGTGCACAAAGCATCTGACACTCTCATGCTTTCGTCCTTCTCGCAAGAAGGACGCCAGCATGAGAGTGTCAGACGTTTATGTGCACCTACCAGCCAGAGGGTTGACAGCAGTGCGTCTGGTTGAAAACCCTCTCCTCAACACGACCGCCGTGGCTGCCAGCTGTTGTGTCAGGTGGCTCCGCTTCCTTGCCTGCTTTCCTGCTATAGTGCTGCTGCTTTTCCAACATGCTCTTGCCCTGCTTTGTTGGGCTTGCAGCAGTGCAGCCTCTACATATGCACATTTCAGTACCCTGTAACCATGTATGTCTTGCTAGAGCGCGTTGGTGACGTGGTGGTGTGAGTGCCATCCAGCTGTACTGCTGGATGAGTGTCAATGTTAGAAGTAGTGACTGGCAGGTACCATCAGGGTGGCAGTTTCACCCGAGCATGCGGGCTCAACGTCAATGAAAAGAAAGATCGTTTACGACCGTCGGCAGTCACAGGCAGAACGCAAGCTCATGTGATCAGCAGACCAACAGTGCGAGTGTTGACAACTGACACTGACCGTGGTGGGCCTGTGGTTTGGCTCAACCTGCAACCACGCTTGTGGCAATCCCCTCGCTTCAACATTGTTGGCGCTGCAATACAAAGCGTCAAACAACTCGAGCTGTCGCAGCTTTGCTTATGCAAGTGTGATGCGCTGGATAAGTTTACCCCTGGTCTTTCGCTGATCTTACGGTTCCCAAGTTTGTGTCAGAGACTTGGAACTGGTATCAAGCCCGCTCGCAACGCTATAGGGCATGCAGGGACCCTGCTGCATGGTGTCAGTGTAGCTGTCGCTGCTGATGGGGAGATGTAGAGGCCAGCTCGGCGCCTGGAGCGGCCTTCATAGGCCAGGGTAGGTACCGTACTTGGACTTTGAGGGATCAGAGCAAGCGGAACCTCTGAAAGCGACAGTAGACAGCAGCACCTGCTGCTCTCCAGCATATGCATGTACAGCTTTCTCTTGTCAACAAACAGGCACTCAATCCACTGCAGTTGATGAACCTGATCCCCCGAATATTTTCAAAAACAGGTGCCAGGGCAGCGTCTAGCAGCAGCAGGCTGTGCCGCAGGCACCTGCCAGGGCAGCCAGGATGAGCAGCAGCAGCATATCTTCTGCTCAGAAGACGGGCAGCTCTGGCAAGCAGACTGCACAGACTGGCATCAGTCGCTTCTTGATAGGAGAGGAGCTGGGCAGGGGTGCCTACGGCCAGGTGCGCAACAGCGGCTGGATGCTTCACAGCATGCAGCAACAGCAGGTATCTTCTTTAGTTCAGCGCTGTGGTGTGGAAACACAGGAAGTGAGCAATCACCAGGCCAAGCCATGAAGACAGCTCGCCAATAGCATGCTGCATGTTCAGCTGGTTGCGTGTCTCAGCTTCCTGCAACTTTCCGTGCTTGGAACTGCGTGCAAGCCGCGCTTTAGTAGCTTGCAGGAAAGAGTTGCTGCACACAGCTGGCTACAGCAATGACTTGTTAGCAGCTGCAGCCTTGTGGTGGACATAAGATCGCAAGAGCAGCAAAAGCAGCAGCAGAAGCAGAAGCCGTGTCAGAGCAGCGCTGACAGCCTGGCGCAGCAGCATAGTTGCAGCTGGCTCGCGCCACGTTGGTTGCTGCAAGCGTCAGTCATTCAATTGAAACATACAGTCACACACCACCACGCATCAACAGTAAATGCAGCAGCACATGAGGAGCAAGAGCATGTGTGCAGCATGGAAACATGCTCTCATGACAGCACACGCAGCAGCTAGGCAGGGGTTGGCAGCTGTCCATCGTGCACTGGCTGTGAGCTGCCATGTGCAACTTGCCTGGCCAAAGCACACAGCCAGGTTTCAGCGCAGCAGCTCAGCAGCTGTCTGTTGCTGCAGCCTGGAATTGTGCAGCAGCATCAATGGCAGCAGCACGGCCACCATGCCTCAGCCAAGCTTCAGCTGCAGCAGCCCCTGCTGCGTCTGTGTTTACCCGTGCTGGCCCTGACATGCCACACCTGCTGCACACATTGCTGCAGTTTAGACCACTCTGTATGTGCGCCATGTGCATCATGCATTACGGATGCCTGTCAACCAATGCCACTTGCATTGTGCAACCTGCTGAGGGGCAACACATCACCCTTCTGCTGCTGCTGCTGCGCAGGTGTACAAGGGCATTGACACGTCCACTGGCGATGTGGTGGCCATCAAGCAGATCAGCCTGGCAGGCGTCAGCCAGGAGAACCTGGCAGGCGTCATGGGCGAGATCGACCTGCTCAAAACCCTCAACCACAAAAACATCGTCAAGTACATCGGCAGCTTCAAGTCGCGCAGCCACCTGTACATAATTCTGGAGTACATGGAGAATGGAGCGCTGTCGTCTGTCATCAAGCCAAACAGGTGCGCTGTTATAGTGTGTTTTATAGTGTGCACTGCGGATGCTTGCAGCATGTGTGATGCCACTCTAGCATGCATCACCTGCGCAGTCAGCACATATCCAGAACTGCGTGTTCTGTGCTTAGTTCAAGCACCTGGCAAGCAGACGACCCGCACGTGACTGCCATGCAGCACAGCTGCCTATGCACAGGTGACCTGCGGGGTCACACTTGTGTTGTTGCTGCTGCTGCTGCCGCAGGTTCGGTGTGTTTCCGGAGACGCTTGTGGCCATCTACATTGCGCAGGTGCTGCAGGGGCTGGCGTACCTTCACGACCAGGGCGTGGTGCACAGGGACATCAAGGGCGCAAACATACTCACCACCAAGGACGTGAGTGCCAGCAGCAGCACCAGCAGTGGCAGCAGCAGCGTGGCAGGGATGATAATCGCAGCTGCACTGGTTGGTGGGAAGATCAGCAGTAGTGGCAGCAACAAGGACGCGAGTGACAGCTGCAGCAGCAACAGGAGCTGTGGCAGGAATGATGATTGCTGTGGGACTGGTTGGTGGGAAGATCAGCATTCGCGGCAGCAGCATGGATGTGAGTGACAGCAGCAGCAGCAGTGGCAGCAATGATACCCGCAGCGGCACTGGTTGGTGGGACGATCAGCAGTAGTGGCAGCAGCAAGGACGTGAGTGACAGCAGCAGCAGGAGCAGAGTGTGCAGCGAAGGGGGCAGTGATAGCTGCAGATGCAGGCGAGGCAATGACCAGCTGCATGATGCTGCAGCAGCAGTTGCAGGAGAGGCTTGTGGACTCCTTGAACCAGGGTCGCAGCGCAAGCACAGCAGCACTGTTGGGAGCCAGCAGCTTGCAGCAGCTGGCTGTCGTCTCACACAACACATCCTATGCACACCACCTGATCAAGCATGCAACCCTTTCTGTGCACTGACGACCGTCCTTGAAGCAGCTGCAGTGACGTGTGGCATTGAAGCAACGCTTTTGACTGCAGAGTGCTGCTGCTGTTGCGTGGTGTGTGCCTGCAGGGTCTTGTAAAGCTTGCACTGACGACCGTCCTTGAATTGCTGCTGTTGGGTGGTGTGTGGCTGCAGGGTCTTGTGAAGCTGGCCGACTTTGGCGTTGCTGCCAAGCTTGGTCCTGTAGACAGCTGCAGTGACATGTGGCATTGAAGCGAAGCGTTTAATTGCAGAGCTGCTGTTGCAATGTGTGGCTGCAGGGTCTTGTGAAGCTGGCCGACTTTGGCGTTGCTGCCAAGCTTGGTGAGCTGGAGGAGCAGCACAACGATGAGCTGCACCAGAACGTGGTGGGCACGCCATACTGGATGGCGCCAGAGGTGCGTAGTTGGTTTGAAAGGTGCCAACAGCACCAGAAACAGCAGCGGATGTGTTGTGTGTTGCAAGGAGCCGGCAGTTGTCAAGCAGCAGCATGCTCACTCCACTGGATGGCGCCAGAGGTGCGAGGAGTGCCACGTTCAGGCACCAGCAGCAGCAGCAGCACCACCAGCAGCAGCAGCAGCAGGTGCATGTACTGTCAATGCAAGGGAACCATGAGTTGCTGAGCGACAGCATGCTCACATGACCGTAGTTGGCACACCCCACTGGATGGCGCCAGAGGTGCGCAGTCATGTTGAGGAGTGCCAGCAGCAGCAGCAGCAGTGCATGTTGTGTGCTGCAAGGCAACCGGCATATGTCAAGCAGCAGCATTCTCACCCTACTGGATGGCGTCACAGGTGCGCAGACTGCCGCATTCAGGCAGCAGCACCATCAAACGCAGCAGCAGCAGGTGCATGTACGGTCAATGCAAGGAAACCTTGAGTTGCTGACTGGAGGCATGCTCGCATGCTTGGGCATTGCATGAAGCAGGCTCACGGTTTCTTGCTTTGCACAGCAACTGTGCATGGGATGGCTGTGTGCTCGCTTGTGCCTGCTGACTGTCATCTATGCCTTGCTGACTGGCAAATTTGTGTTGCTGCGCTGCACCAGGTGATCAAGATGACGCAGGTCACGCTGCATCTGACATCTGCTTTGTGCCTGCTGACTGGGATCCTATCCGTGCTGCTGCGCTGTGACAGGTGATTGAGATGACGCAGGTCACGCCTGCGTCTGACATCTGGTCTGTGGGCTGCCTCATCATCGAGCTGCTGACTGGCTACCCGCCCTACTACGACCTGCAGCCCATGAGCGCACTGTTCAGGATCGTGCAGGTGAGCAGCAGCAGCAGCAGCAGCAGTGAGGTTGCTGCAACAGCAGCTTGTAGTTGTTGTGTGGACAGTGCGACCAGCGCAGCAGTGGCAGCAGGTTTGGTTGTACATATTTAAGCCGCCGAAGTACGCGACCCCTGCATGTGGGTACCTGTGAGTTGCTGCTGCTGTGCTGTGCTTGGCTGTGTCGTGTCTGCTTGCAGTTTTCGCAGTGCTGGTTGCTGGTATGCTGCTGCTGTGCTGAGCTGTGTCATGTCTGCTTGCAGGACCACCATCCGCCGCTGCCTGAGAATGTGAGCCCACTGCTGGACGACTTCCTGCTCAAGTGCTTCCAGAAGGTAGGTTCCACTGGCCACCGCAGCAACAGGAGCAGCAGCAGCAGCAGCACCAGCAGTTGGCTGCAGCAGCAGCACATGGTGGCATGCCAGGGCCATTAGGGCGCTGGTCGTACCTGCTCATAGTCAGCTGTGCAGCACAGTACAGCAGTTGTTGTAGTCGAGTCCAGCCGGTTTATGCTGCTGTATGACGTGTTGCCACTAAAGCAATTTTGGCCATGTTGCTGCCTGTGCCCTGATGCTGCTGTTTGTGTTTGCATACGGGACACCAGCGCCTCAACTGCTGGTGTCACAGAATGTGCTTGGTTTATGCTGCTGTTGCCACTAAGCGTACCTGCATCTCATGCTTATGCTTGTTGAACAGGATCCCAGCGCACGGCCGGATGCGCGCAGCCTGCTGCAGCACGAGTGGGTGCAGTTCAACCGTAAGACGCTGCGAGGCACCTGGAACAGGTCTCAGGGCTTCAAAACCACACGCAGCGTAGGCAGCAAGGCCAGCGAGGCACATGAGACGGTCAACAGCGTTGTGGCGCGTATTCTGCAAGCCGAATTCAGCGAAGATGAGCTATCCACGCGAGGCAGCACAGACGCACTGCAGCAGCAGCAGGGTGGTGGCGCTGGCAGCAGGATGCAGCAGCAGCAGCAGCAGCAGGCGGCAGCAGCAGTGCGCACGATCGATGCAGCAGCTGGTCCACTGGCGTCGAATACGCCCGCGAGGCTTGCGCTGCAGCAAGATACGCTGCTGACGGCTAGCAGCAGTATAGGCAGCATGAGCGGCGCAGCAGCAGCAGACATAGGCTCGCGACAAGGGCCTAATGCACTGCAGGGTCCTGCTTCTGCACCAATGGCAGCAGCAGCAGCAGCAGCAGGTAGTGTTGGCGGCCCACAGCAACTGGCGTCCGCTGATACAGCGCTGCAGCAGCAGCAGCGGCAACGGCAGCGGCTAGGCAGTATAGAGTTGGCTGCTGTTGCAAACGGCTCTGCGAGTCCTGCGGAATCGCCACGCAGCGGCAGGGTTGGGCAGCTGCAGCAGCAGCATCAAGCACAGCAGCAGCAGTACATGCAGGACCAGCAGCAGCAGTACATGCAGCAGCAGCAGCAGGAGTACCAAGGGGTATCACCTAATGACCTAGGGTCTCCTAAGGCTGGCCGTCAAGCTCCGTTAGCCTTCTCAGGGCAGCAGCTGCAGTACGGTCCCGCTGCTGGCAGCAGCAGCGGCAGCCAAGCAGCTGCAGCAGCAGGGACACCGCCTAGCGCAGCAGCAGCAGCTGCTGCTGCTGGCGGTCGCTTCTCGCCAGCCACTCGCAGTGTAGCCACACAGCAGCAGGGTTCAGGGGTTTTCCCGCTCAGCAGTGACATAGAGAGCCCGCTTAGCAATCTCCTGGCGCGCATTCAAGGGGACCACGGGTCATTATCAGGCAGTGTGTCGGCTGCTGGTGCTGCTGCTGGCATTGCGGGGGGTCAGAGCTTGTTAGTGTGGTTAGAAGATGGGCCAAGTTTAGCACCAGGGGCTGTGGGGCCTGGTGGGGTGCGGGAGTTGTACTCAGGGCAGGGCCGGGGGCAGTTGGATGGTGGTGGCTTGTTCAGCAACAGTGGGGGCTACCTGCTGCCTGGGGCATCAAGCAACTCCCTGGACTCGCTGTCTGCACAAAACTCGCAGGTGAGCTTTTGGTAGCGGTGACGTTTATATGCTTGTGCTTCGGTTTGGGTTGCTGCGGGCAACCCCATGTACGTGGCAGGTGGAAGAGGTGATGTATGCCACACGTTGTTTGCTTGCTCAGCAACCCCACAGGTGAGCTTGGATGTCGTGTGCTGCACAGTGCTGCACGTGGATCCAGGCTCCTGACACCTGGAATTGAAGCAGCTGCGTAGCCTATGTGCATGCATTGCGTCTCTCCTTTCAATTACTGATGTCAGTCAATCTTATGCTGCCCTGCTGCTGCTGCTGCGCCAGGTTGGCCTGGAGCTGCCAGGTGAGGGCAGCTTCCTAATCGAGTCAAAGCGCAAGGTGCGCGACCTCGTGCGCAGCCTGCGGCCAGGCGCCCGTGACGCTGTCATGACGCCCCAGCAAGCCGCCGCAAGCTTGGCCTCAATGTTTGGCCGGCTAGCAGACTCGCGGCAGCACTTTTTGTCAGAAGGTGGCGTGCTGGCTGCTCTGGAGTTGCTCGACAGTGATCAGGCGCGGCTAGCAGAGGCCGCATTAGATGTGCTGCTGGCGTTTGTTGCAGCAGATGCGCGGTTGCTGGAGAGCTTGTGCCTTGTGGGGTTAGTGCCGGTGGTAGTGCGCATGGCCGCCGGCGCACCAATCCAGCAGCAGCAACAGCAGCAGTCGTCGCAGCAGCAGCAGCAGTGGCAGCAAGGTGGCGTGGCCACCAGCAGCAGCAGCTTCCTAGGGTTCGGGGGAGGGTTTGGGCCAGCTGGCGGTTCAGCAGCAGCAGCAGGCAGCAGTAGAGAAACTGGTGGCAGTGCTGGCGGGCCGAGTCCAATTGGAGGTACTGCAGCGCCGTTAGGCAATGCAGCAGCAGCTGCTGCCGCTGGGATTGTATCCCTTGGTGTGTTTGGGCCGCTGCCGGTGGGCAGCAGTGCGGAGCTGTCGCGGCTGCGAGGCAAGGCTGCTGCGTTTGTAGAGGCGCTGTGCTTCACAAAGGAGACAACGCTGCAGATGTTCATTGCCTGCGGCGGCCTCAGGTGCGTTATGTTATACATATAACAGGCAGTTCAGGAGCTCGTGTATGCGGAATACGCCGGCAGCGCGTATGCAAAGTGAACTGCTGATTTCTGCAGCTGCACTCTAAACTCGTAACACTCTGAGCTGATGCTGCTTCTGATTGTGCACAGCATTGTGTGGTACTGCTCGTGTTTGTGGGACCAACGCGCGGCCTAGGTCCACCATCTCTCCTTGCCTTGCGCAGTTCTTGCATGATCCAGTCCGCGCCTTGCTGTCTGGTTGAAACAACCCTTCATCAACAGCCTTATCAAGAATTCTTAAACACCTTTTTGCTGCATTGCTCTATCTGCAGGTGCCTTGTCCTCATGGTCAACGACAACATCCACGACCCCGCAAGCCTCACCGACAAAAGCCGCCTGCAGCCTGTCTCTTGTTATGAACCCAACTGCTGTCCACTGCTGTGCTCACCATGTCACTCGCACGCAGGTGCCTTGTACTGATGGTCAACGACAACATCCACGACCCGGCAAGCCTCACCTACAAGGCCGTCTGCTGCATCTTCCAAGTGCTGGAGACCTACGGCACGCTGCCACTCAACTACATCTGCCGCATCTTTGCCCACAACGGCCTCGTGCAGCGGCTCTACGCAGTCATCAAGCAGATCATCAGCTGGCAGCGGCAGCAGCAGCAGCGCGGCGCCGGCGGCTACGCCAGCAGCACAGCGTCAGCAGCAGCAGGAGTTAGTATCAACACGGGTGGCGGCGCAGGGTCGCTGCTTGGGCTGAAGCTGCACCATATGCACAGCCCGAGTGCAGGCAGTGTGGGGCAGCAGGGGTATGGGCAGGAGGGGCAGTCGGCAGCAGCTGGTGGGGAGGCGGCAGGCAGCTCTGGCAGGAGAGGAGGCGCAGGCAGGGAGACAGCACTAGCAGGTGGGGCGGCAGGCACAAGATGGAATGTTATGTTGTTCCTTGTCTTTCAAATTGCTTCTTGTCCTGCAGAAATGTGCCCAAGTGCTGCAGAAATGTCCCCAACTTTGCAGCATGGATTCTGCTGCTTGTCCTGCTGCTTGTCATTAGGCACATACAGCAGCATCGTACATCACAAATATGCTACACGCATGGTAGTTTGTACCTAATCACAGTTGCTGCGGCATGTCCTACTGCAGGCCTAGACGAGCTGCAGCAGCACCGTCGCGCACACAGCGTGGATGAAAAGGCATCTGCAGCAGCAGCAGCAGGCGTTGTGGCTGGCCACATCTCTGTGCTGCCGCTGGCTGCTCAGAATGAGGCGCTGCTTGAGAAGTGCCTCAACCTGCTGCTGGTGCTGTCTGCGTGCGACGGAGTGGTGAAGGGTTGGATGTGCAGCAAGGACAACTTGCAGCAGCTGCTGGACTTGACGCAGCGGCTGCAGATGCCTGGCCTGCTCAAGGTGTGTTGGCATGTTTGCCGTTGATGTTGCTTGTGGCGCAGTGTGTTGAGTTGTGGTCAAGGGCTGGTTGTGTAAAAAAGACAACCGGCAGCAGCTGCTGGACTTGACGCAGCGGCTGCAGATGCCTGGCCTGCTCAAGGTATGTTGCCAGGTGCTGTGTTTGCTATGGATGTTGGTTTTGGGGCAGCGTGTTGGATGGTGTGGTGCAGGACTGGATGTGCAGCAGCTGCTGGACTTGACGCAGCGGCTGCAGACGCCTGGCCTGCTCAAGGTGAGTTGGCATGTTTGTTATGGATGCTGGATTTGGGCAGCGTGGTGAGTTGTGGTGAAGGGCTGGATGTGCAGCAACGACAACCTGCAGCAGCTGCTGGACTTAACACAGCGGCTGCAGATGCCTGGCCTGCTCAAGGTGTGTTGGCATGTTTGCCGTTGATGTTGGTTGTGGGGCAGTGTGTTGAGTTGTGGTCAGGGGCTGGATGTGTAGAAACGACAACCTGCAGCAGCTGCTAGACCTGACGCAGCGGCTGCAGATGCCTGGCCTGCTCAAGGTGTGCGATTGTATGGGGTTGCCCTACATGGTAGTCCCACAGTGCATGGGTGCACTGCATGCTCTAGTGCATCTTGAGTGGCATGTTTGAGCAGTGACGTGGACGTGGCGTGTTGACCGAGAATTGCACGCCGTAGTCAGCATGTTATTGCTGTGCCTTGTGTGGTACTTCCAACAGTGCATGAGTGCATGCTTGTGTATGTAATTGTGGGTGGTTTGTGCAATGACATGGACTTGGCGTTGACCAGAGATGGCATGCCGTAGTCAGCACGCTGTAGCACCAGGCATGCTGCCGTCCGCTGTGCAAACTGCACACGGCAAGCAACACACTGCATCATGGGGCAGCAGCTTGCTGTGTATGCTGGTCTCATGGCTCCACCTCACTGCTGCTGCTGTTGCTGCTGCTGCTGCCACTGCTGCCGCCGCCGCTGCTGCTGCTGCTGTTGTGCTGCTGCAGGTGACGCGCACGATGCGGCTGCTGACGAGTGAGCCCAGCGTGCTGCCTGCCATCAAGGAGTCAGGAGCCATAGGACAGCTGGTGAGACGCTGTGCCGCTGCTTGTTGATTGCAACCCTGCATCATCAACTGCTGCAGCACAGCTGCACACTTGCTCTTTGCAAGCGTGCATCATGGCATGTGCGCATACACAACAGACCAGTGTCGGTATCAACCAGCAGCTGCGGCACATTGCGCTGCCTCACTATCATGCTTTGTCGGACGCGCATGCTCCCTTTGACTTTGTCCCGCAAGTGCCGGCCCTGTCTCGTGAGCGTGAGGCTGCCTCATACAAGGCCTGCATGCTCAGCAGGTGTGATATTACTACAAACTAGCACATGCACATGTGGCGCTGCGTGATGGATGTGTACATGCGCTGTCCGATCTGTATGTACTTCTGGGCGTATTGCAGTGCTGGTGTTGCTGCCCTTTATGTGCCGCAGGTGCCGTTCCTGTCCCGTGAGCGCGAGGCTGCCTCGGGCCAGGCTGTGGTGCTGCCTGTTGTATGCGTCCATGCGCTGTCTGACTTTTAGGCTAACTGGCGTTGCTGCCCTTTGCTGCGCCGCAGGTGCCGTTCCTGTCTCGTGAGCGCGAGGCTGCCTCAGGCCAGGCTGTGGTGCTGCTGGCTGGATGCGTACATGCACTGTCTGATCTTTATGTACTTCTGGGCTTTTTGCGGTGTTGGGCTTATTGTAGTGTTGGTGTTGCTCCTCTTTGATGTGCCGCAGGTGCCGTTCCTGTCCCGTGAGCGCGAGGCTGCCTTGGGCCAGGCTGTGGTGCTGGAGGCGCTGCAGGCGCTGTACAACATCTGCAAGTTCAACAGGCGCGTGCACCTGGAGGTGGCGGCAACAGGCGGCATCGTGCCACACCTCTGCAGGTGAGCGTACCTGGAAGTGCAGCTACAGTGAGCTCCCTTTGTGTTTATGAATCCTGTCTTCAAATCCTTTGCATGCCCATGCTGCCGTGATGTCGGTTGCCAATCCAACTGCTGCTGTTGCAGGTTTGCGTCTGAGGCGGTGTCGTCATACCACGCCCCACAAGCCACCCAAGCAGCAGCAGGCAGCAGTGCAGCAGCAGCGTCAGCCAGCGCAGCAGCAGCAGCAGCAGGGGACCCCCTGGCAGACCCTGCGCTGCTGTCAGCAGCAGCAGCCAGCGACGCGCGGCGCGCTGCTGTGCGTGTGTATGTGCTGCCGCTGCTGTGCGGCATGGTCAGCACCAGCAGCAGCACGCGTGCCAAGCTGTGGGCGAGTAATGGCCTGGACATCTTCCTGCAGCTGCTGGGAACGGAGGTGAGACATCTGTCTACAAAACAGCTTGAATGCTGAGAAGCGCAGGGTGGGGAGGGGGGTGGGGTGCAGGAGTTGTCACGCAACGCATGCATTGCTGTGACCTGTCATCTGGTCAGTAGCGCCTGGTGCATCTAGACTCTGCATTGGTGTTAGGCCGGCGGTCACTTCCCCCGGCAGCCTGAGCACTACTGCTGCTGCTGCTGCTGCTGCTGCTGCAGGAGCCCCAGATGCAGGTTGGTCTGATGCGCACGCTGGACATCTGGCTGGCTGAGGACCACAGCCGCGTTGAGAGCCGGCTGTGCCAGCGTGAGGCAGTGGGCCAGCTGGTGGAGGTGTACGGCAGGCTGTGCAGGAACAGCACCACCGCACGCAGCCCCGTCATGCCACAGATGCTGGACAGCCTCAAGGTCATGCTGGGCAGGTGCGCAGTTTGAAAATGCTCTGCTCTGTTTTGCGGCTGCTGCGTGTGCTGTGTTTTGGGAGATGCCGGACAGCCTCAAGGTAATGCTTGGCAGGCGAGCAGGCTGAGGATGCTCTGCTCTGTTGGGTTGTATCGGGTGAAGGGAGCGGGTGGGTCAACGGTTGCTGGGTAGGCTGCGTGTTAGAAGATGCTGGACAGCCTCAAGGTCATGCTGGGCAGGTGAGCTGCATGTGGATGCTCTGTTGTGTTGTGTTGTGCATTGTGTGTGTCCGTGCGTGCGTGTGTGTTTTGAGGCGGGGTTTGATTGAAACTGCAGGGTATGATGTGTTGTGGAAGATGCTGGGTAGCATACCTCGACATACTTCTGGGCAGGTGAGCAGTACGGATGTGTACCTCTGTTGGGTTCAACAACTGCTGATGCACCAAATAACCTGAGTGCCATGCTGAGCAAGTGAGCTGTACTGGTATGCTGACAGCGCGTTATGCAGTATTATTCTGATTTATATGACACAGTGGACACAAACAAGTTCTTTGTGCTCCACCGCCTCCTGCCCTGTTCAGTCGCCTTCTTTCCATTTGTCATCTTCCGTGTGTCATCTCCGTAACACCTCTGCGCCACTATTTTCCTGTTCAGGTCGTCCAAGGTTGCTGTCTCGCTAGCCACAGGGGGCTTGGTGCCCCACCTGCTGGAGCCGCTCACAGCAGGCCTCACAGGAGCAGCAGCAGCAACGCCAAACAGCCAAGCGGCAGCCGCCGCTGCTGCTGCTGGTGGCAGCCCTGCGAGTGCGCCAATCTTGCGTGCCAAGCTGCTGGAGGTGGTGCGCATCATGTACCAGCACTACCCGCGGCCCAAGGAGTTCATTATGAAGTACAGAATACAGGTGGGTGTGTGGGTGTGTGCTGCGTGTGGGGTGATAGTAACGTACAGCGTAGCTCATGCTGCTTGAGGATGGGCAGAATGTCATGCATGCAGAACATGCACGAATGCAGTTGGCTGCTGAGGTTGATTTGCTGGCGTTATTCAAATTGCTCGAGGTTGTGCACATCATGCACCAGCACTGTGTGCGCCCGCGGGCAAAAGTGATCGTTATGAATACAATATGCAGGTGAGCAACAATCATTGCATCACGCTTGATGCGGGGAACACGCTGGTTCCGGGTACTGTTGGACTCTTCTGACTGCACCTGTTGTGACGTGGCTGGGCACTGCTGTCGCAGGAGGTGCTGCTGCGACCACGCTTGCCTAGGGGCCTAGGACAATTGTCTGGGCATGTGCAAGCAGTGCCTGACTGTACCTGCATGGTGTGCCGCTGTGCTGCTGGTACTGTTGGCCTGTTGAACTCTTCTGACTGTACCTGCGTGTTGTGCCGCTGCTCTGCTGTGCGCAGGAGGTGCTGCTGCGTCTGCTGGTACTGTTGGACTCTTCTGACTGCACCTGTTGTGCCGCTGCGCTGCTGTCTGCAGGAGGCGCTGCTCCGACTGCGCTTCACCCAGGAATCATTGCAGGAATCATTGCAGGAATCATTGCCTGGCGATGTGTAAGCAGTGCCTGATCATACCTGCGTGTTGTGCTGCTGTCTCGCAGGAGGTGCTGCTGCGTCTGCTGGAGAGCGAGGGTCGTGGCGAGGATGCTGTCAAGGTGGAGGCGCAGAAGCTGCTCAACGCCTTCCACATCAACGTGCTGCTCTGACAGCTGCAGCACAGCAAGCTCGTAATGCTGCAGCCCCCCAAATCAACGTGCTGCTGCGACAGCCGACAGGCACGAGCATTCTCTGGCGCAGAGCCGCATCGAAGGACGCGGCATTCCATGTGCGGCATTGACGGTCCAGCTGCAGTCTGCTGTTGTTCGTGCACTCCCAAGCAGCGTCAGGTGCTGGTGCCGTGACTGCTGTCGGCATCACAGCAACTTGAAGTCCTCAGCGTACAGCAGGATTTGCTGCAGCGCCCCACCTGCGGTGCATCAGCTCCAGCGCAGCTTGACCAGCTGGTGCTGTGGCAGCTCTGGCAGCTGTGGCCGCAGCAAGGCATCATCGCAGAACAGCGCAGAGCAGCGCAGCACATGTGTGCCGCTGTTGCAGACGGGGCCCAAGTATTGGCGCGGTGCTGTGCTGGTGCTGTTGATGTGCGTGTGGTTTTGCTGACTTGCAAGATGTGGAGGTCAGCGATAGCGTCGGCGCTGCAAGCATTCCAACAGCAGGCGTGTAGGCTGCTGGCCTTGATCAGTACAAGTGCGGCAGACTGGTGTCACCTCAGCAGGTGCTCCCTGGAATCATCAATGTAGGCCCTGAAGGCTTTGTACTGGATTTGTGCATTTCTGGTGTCGGCTCTTATAAGACTGTACATAGCAACTCAAAATCTACGAGGTGTACTTCTGTGGTGGCCATAGTGCACAGGGTCCAGTTGTGTGCGGTGCTTGTGCACAGGCGCACGTGCTTGCTGTGACAACAATCGCAGTAAAGGCATTTAGCAGGAAACACCTGTGCGTGTTATGTATTCTGTCCTGTTTGGTGATTTTCACAACAGGTAGCAATAGCATGCACTGTCGTAGCTTTAGGGGTGTGATATAGTCTGGTGTGCCATCATGTAGCGCTGAGCCTCAGCCAAGTTGGCAGGCAGCTTGGTTTGTGTAAGCAGCCCCGGGGCGGGCCCGCTTTGGCTGCTGCACCGACTGTCGTCCTGATTGTTGTTTTCTTTCATTCCGTTCTCACGACTTCAGGGGGGAAGTGACTGTAACGCACCGATCATGAGTTACAGCCGCCACACACATGTGCAATTAATGTGCACCTTATAACGATGGATAGCGGCAGTCGGAAACAGCACTGTTGTGGATCAGCGGTATCAGCTTACACCACACAATGCTGTCCCAAACAGTATGACTCAATCATGAAACACCTGCAGCCGCGCTGGCTGCCATGCTATGGAGACGTTGGCAACGTTTCCAGTCCACACCTGACATTCGATGATCACAGCACAGTACACAACCTCAATGAACTCGGCAGCAGCGCTCCCAGTGCACTGCGCTAGTAGCACTAGAGCGCTGACATGCATAGCTACGGGCTACAGCCACCGTTGCTAAACCGCATCACAGCTGGCACAGCAGCCTGCCAGCAGATGCCGCTCCCCATACTATGCTGCAAACTCCGCATTCACCATCCACGGCTCCCCGACTTGTCCTGTGCTGCAGCCAACTCTACTGCAACTGTGCTTGCCAGCTTGGCTGCTGCCGGCAGCAGATCCATGAACAAAATCTCCCGTATTGCGAGGCTGAGCTTTGTGCTGCCCTGCTGTTTCGCTGTTGCTGTCCTCACTGCAGTATCAAGCTGGCTGCATTCAGCCACACTGATGTCCTGCTGTTACAGCATTGACACCATGCCAGGCATCTGCATATGAAGCTCCCTGTCTTCCTAAGCTGCCGCCGCTACTGTCAGCTGCACTGGCAACCAACTGTAACCGCCTGCAGCAGCTGCTGCCACTTGGTTTTGTCAGCTGCACCCCGCATGTGTGGCCTGCCTGCCGCAGCTGCTGCGGCTGCTGTACTGCCCCACACGTGCAGGCCGCCGCCCAATCGCCAGAGTTGCCCTCCTTGTTGTGCAGGCACTGCTGCTGCTGCTGCTGCTGCTGTTGCTGCTGCTGCTCAGGCTGCTGCCACTTCCTGCGTGCCGAATGCCTTCAGGTAGTTAAGCCGCGAGGGGTTCTCCTCCTGCGGCCTGTTGTGTGGCGTCCACACTGGCACACCCACGAACAGCCGCATCGCCTGCAATTGCACGCAAACAAAATGCAATGGGGAGACACAGCATGCTATATGCTCAGTGCCAGGCCGTGCACTAGTGTGTTGCCTGGCAGCGCAGGGGTTATGATAGCAGGCTGTGATCGCTCGGTCCTGCCCAGACACAGCTGCCGTAGGGAGATACAGCGTGTGTGATTACAGCCCGGGGCCACATGCTACGAGCTAGTGGTTGATATTGTCATGCGTGGGGCGATGGCAGTTGTCCGCAGGCAGCACTAGCTAGAATGTAGCCAAAAACGGTTGATAACAGTTATAACAGTTATCTAACACAGCTGGTCGCACCTTGACGTAGTCGTTTGTGTCGAGTGTGAACCTGTGGTAGATGCCTTCTGGCAGGATGATCAGGTCACCCTTTTCACACTGGATGCGGATCCAGCGGTCGTTCAGATCACGCACATCAAAGTAGCCTGCAGACAGTGAGAAGTAACACACGTTAGTATGAACGACATACGATGACAGGACGCTACATTATCTAGTCTAGAAACCTTGCAGGCGGCACATCAAAGTAGCCTGCAGAGGACAGGGAGGGGAGAAGTGACAGCGGGGGACCAGCTCTTGCTGTGTCAGATGTGGAACAATGCGGGGGGGCAACCTGTACATGTGTGAAGCGCTCAGCACGTAAGCAAAACTGAGCACAGTTGATTACACTCAGCACACACTGAGCACAAGTGCATGCTCATGTGTTTGCTTGCACGCCTGGCAAAGTGTACCATGCTGATGCGCCATGCTGCAGCAGGCTCATCCATCTCTGCTGACCAGGTGGTAGCAAATGCCGATGTACAAATACACGCCTTCAGCCACCACAACTTTGTAAACTCTCTGCATACCAAGTGCTGTAGCAAGTGAACCTCACCCCTGCCGTCCAGGATGTAGCGGATCTCTTCATCCGTGTGAATGTGCTCCTCATAGAACATCTTGATCTTCTCAGCATAGCCCGGCAGCCTGTCAGGAGAGATTGTGATCACCTCCTGCTCACACAAGACACATAAAGTGTTACATAACGCAGGCCGTGGGCACCAAGCAAATAGAACGCGTTACTGTGGGTGTGGTGTACATGTACAGAGTGCAACCTGTTTACATGCAAGTGCTGTAGCTGCCTCGCTGGTGCGGGAAGAGCGTCACATTGCTTTGAGACAGCATCTTCTGTCTGCCTCTGCACAGCCATTCAGCTGCAACATGGGTACTGCCTCAGATGTGACATGCGGCAGCAGCAGGAGGACCATTAGCAGCTCCTGCGTGCTGCCTGGCTGCGGCGCTGCTGCATGGCTGCAGTGCTGCTGCAAGCTGCTGACCTGCTTCTCATGGCTGCATCTCTTTCAGCATCTGCTATCCTATACGAAGTACTGTTTTGCCTATCTGCAGTGACGCACAAGCGGCAGCAGCAGAGGACTGTTGGCAGCTGCTGCTTGCTGCCTGGCTGCGGTGCTGCTGCACGCTGCTGACCTGCTCCTCATGGCTGCATCTCTTTCAACATCTGCTATCCTATATGGAGTACTGTTTTGCCTATCTGCAGTGACGCACCGTGTAGCTGTAGTTGCGCACTTTCCTGATGGCTTCAAGCTGGGGGTCGTTTTCGTACTTGTCTGCATCCAGCTTCCATGACAGCACACCCAGCGCTCGCAGCGTCTGCAGGGAGCAAGGCTCATGCGGTTCGAGCCTGCCCCCATGCAAGAGCAATGTGTCAGTACCCGGTTGCGGCAGCGGCAGCAGCAGCAACAACAGCAGCACTGGTTGTAGCAGTAAAAGTGGAGTGACAGCTGCACAGGCCGCAGTGCTGGTGTGCATGATGGGCATTAGTTATCATATGAATTGAACGCGAGCATATGCTGCACCAGATGCCTCACTTGTGGGGCAAACGTTGGTCTGCATCTGAGTCGTCCATGTACCAGGCCTCCAGCGTGCTCTCCTCGATAGGCTGGGGCTGCACAACCAAATAACGAAACACCGTGAGTAGTTATGCACACTATCAACAGCTGCTTTGTGTAGGCTGACAGACAACTGCAAACAACCTCCGCCAGACGGAGCTCCTCTGGTGTGAAAGTCACCATGTTTGCTGATGCTTGGGTAGCAAATACTGCGACAGTTGTTGGTCTCAGCTGAACAATGCGACAGCTTAGTATTTGGGATAACACGGTGGTCATTTGTCAGTGGCGTGCTCGAACACAGCGATATGCTGCCATGTGCAGGTTCGTGCTTGCTGGACGAATGTTCGTCACATACTTGCCACAATTATGCACCAGCTGCTGCTCGTAGCCTCCGATACACCGCAATGCCCGGTTACAACGTGCCGGAGCCTGCTGATGATTGCATTCGCTTGACATAAAGTCATCAGTCGCATGTAATTCGCTCAAATTGGCTGGTGAACTAATACCCCGGCTGCAGCTGGTCCAGGAAGTGGAATTGGCTGCAACACTGCCCCAGTGAGGCAGCCTCACTAGCTGTTCGCCGAACCGCCTTTGGAAACGCACTATACGCCAAATAGCAACGCTTAAACCGCTCAGTACCAGCAGCAGCTGCTGCACCTGCAGCTGTAGCTGTAGCAGCAGCAGATCATTGTCAGCAACATCAGCGCTCGGCTGGTCCTGCAAGCAGGCTGGGCATGGGCATACAGCTACCATGCCGTGTTACATGGCTGTTGGAGTTCTCTGGCGCACCCCAGCTGGAGCAAGCATGGCTGGACTACAGGGTCACCCGCACGTAAGCTGCATCCTGCACTGCTTGGCAACATGTTGTACAGCTCTCCTTGGTGCATGCCTGTGTGATGAATTTGTGCTACTGTGCATGTAATTAAACATGAAGTAACGCTTTTCACCTACTCAGGAAAAGAAGCAGCAATCGAGCAGCATCAGGCAGCTGGGAAATCAGCACTGCAGCGCCCGCAGCAGCCACACCCGCAGCGGCCGAACTGTCGGCCAGCGTCCTTGCTTGTCACCATCTTGATACATACGTGTAGCTTCACCCTGCGTTTTCATCTGCTGCTATCCCATGCGCAAGCACACCATCAGTTGAATACCTCCTTCTGCTCTGCCGCTGTCCCTCTTTTGCTGCTGCCAATTAATTCACCCTGCACACCTGCAGCTACCTCACAACCGATGCAGCTGTGCTCGTCATCAACGCACTCGCCAACGCCACCATGCTGCTGCGGCTACGCATGCTAGCCGACCTCCCGCTAGGCAGCCGCCTAGGCCTCCTGCTCAACCTGATGCTCTCCATTGTGCATGCAGCGCTCGTCCGCAGCGCGCCAGAACTGTACAAACGCTGGCGCACATTCCTGGTGTACTGCGCGCGGCTCCTGCGCATGACAGTCATGCCGAGCTTGTGCGGCATTGCAGGAAGCAGTGCAGAGCATTCTGGTGGGTGGGTAGGCACAGCGCTGCAGCTGCTGCTGCTGCTGCTGAGTCCTGCAAGCGGGAGCTTGCTGTGTGCGATCGCGCTGCCGCTGCCGCTGCGGTCGCACGTAGCGCTTCAAGTTGTGCTGACGGGCCTCGCGTTGAGCCGTGCACCAGCGCTGTGTGATCAGGTGCCGAATGGTGCGGGAAGTGTGCGGTGTGGCGCGCTGCAGCTGCTGTCGCAGCGGCTGCGGTGGCTGAACCCGTTTGCAACACGTGTGCTTCCATGGGTGCCTGCAGACGGCCCTGGTTGCTGCGTTCCTGCGTTATCTGCTGTCATGGTTGCACATGGCATCGTTTTCAGCAGTGTGGCAGTCTACACGATAGACCTCGTCTCTCGCACAAACTTCCTACGGCGTGAGGCAAGGCTTCCCCCCAGAAGTGTGACCGCACTCGTGCGTGTGATGCGTGCAGTGTGGTCAGTAGGTTGTGTGACAGCTCTCTCGAGTTTGCCGGTAGTTTGGGAGCTGTGCTTGCTAGCGCAGAAGCTCGGGGAGGTGGGACTTGCAGGGTACGGCCTTGCAGGCATTGCTGCGCTGGTGACGTCACTTCTGCTTGAGAGCTTCATGAGGGTCTGGCTGGCGCTGGTGCTGCTGCTGCTGAGCAGTGTGTTCTTCGTCATGTTGGGGGAGTGAGGTGGCGTGCGGGTGGCTGGAGGCGTGCAGCAGATGCAGCACTGGATGGAGCAGGTGGTTGCCCAATGAGCCTGTCATTGGCTCAAAAACGGCCGGTGTTCCTGAAGTGTGTCCCAAAGTGTGACTGCATTGAGACTGGATGTGTGTGAAATCTGACAGCAGTGAGCACTGGAACGCTGGCAGGCGGGTGTGGTGATGCGCAGTGTGGGTGTTATAAGTGTTTCGTGTGCTACCACATGTGAGGAGGGGTTGGCGCTGTACAGCAAGTTGGGGCGAGCATGTGAGGAAAAGTTGGTGTGCACAGCATCATGCTGATAATAGCAGGATGCATGTTGTGCAACTCTGTGCACGAAGCAGTTGCTATTGACCTAGTACACATGATGGAATACGTAGGCAGGTAGCATGTGTGTGCCTGAGCTGGTGGTGATGCCAGTGAGCAAGGTGCATCCTTAATCATCATCAAATTACCATATCAAGCCATAGCATCAACGCCAGCAAGGTGCATCCTTCTCGCCACTTGAGCCCTGCAGCTGCATCAAAAATAATAATAATCAATCCTTGTAAGCCATACCTTTCGGCATCGGCAACCGCGCCTCACCCACTGGGGAGGCGGAAAGCAGACTGATTATTCTCTCTATTTTCGGTGTAAGGTAGACCACCCAGACCCTTACACCCCTTCCTAGGCAGCATGTGGGAATCACCCCATACGGTGGACTGCATACCTAGCAGGGCCGGTGTGTATATAGCCAGCAATCGACGGAGTCCTGCGGAGAGTCGCGAGGACATTAGCAGCATCCTTCCTTCGGCTTTCGCCGACTGTATCCCTGAGTCCAGAGACATACTGCTTAGGCTCAGAATCGAACCTGCAACCTTTCGGCCACTGTTCGTCCGTCATCACCACTGCGCCACGTGTTTAACGTCCCGCCGGACACCTGCAGCACCAGCTGCATCAAGAACGTAGTACATGGTGGAAACCTGTTGTGTTCTTCTTTTGTGTGTCATCATCATCATCATGTTACCCATTAAGCCATAGCATCAACGCCATCGGCCCCGCGCCCCTCAGGAGCGGAAGAAAGAGGGAGCACTGCTCCATTGTGTTTGCAATTATTACGCACATCCCAAGCTTGGACAAGATACTCAGCAATGCTCCTAGATATCACTCGGCACACCCCTTACTAACCCCAAATATCATCAGAAACAAAACGCAACAACTTAGTGGATGCATCAGTCAACGACACCACATTGCGCAATTTTTCAGCGCCGCCAGCAACATCACGCAAAACAGACCGAATTTCATCAAGCATAGTATCCCTCTGAGCAGAAGTAGCGGGACAATCAAACATCAGATGTGACAAAGACTCAACACCCTGACCACAAGCAGGACATGCTGTGTTAGAATCAGCTCTGCTGCCACCATGGCGACTGGTACGCTCATGCTGTTTTTGGTGTGTTCAACACACCCAAGCAAGTTGCTGCACCATTCCAGCCATGTGCTCACTGGGCATGCCACTGCAGACACTGTCACACAGTTCGGACACTTTGCATGCAACGTTACATTGCTAGCCTGGTAGGGGCCTGCATGTGCAGCAAGGTGCACCTGCCAGTGGATATGCTGGTGACCATAATACTAGTAAACATCTTGGCTGTGCTGTAACACACCCCAAGTTTCCAACACACAAAGTGTATCTATATTAAAGAGGCGTATCATTTAATTCTTACAATCCAGCAAGGAGCAGAAGGCGAGCACACTGCCGGATGAAGGATGACGTGGCAGCTGGCACCGCGCTATGTGAGCTTAGGTTTGCCACCCCAGCAGCATGCTGCTGGAATGTTGCCCGGGCCTACCACGGGGAGGTAGCTCACAAAACAGGCCCATACATGCAAGGGCGAGGCAGCAAAGGGCCGAAGAAACTGCCGGTGCGCGCGGGCTGACCCTGAGGGCGCTCGAGCGCACTTTGCAATTCACTTCGAGCCCTTCACTGCCACGAGCACTGTCAACCTTTCATTCATCAGCCAGGTATCGGTGTCATCATCTGCAGAAGCGGTGGGTGAAGCGCACCCCCCCAGTCGCGCGGTCCTGAACAGTGCCGCAATTCGCTACTGCAGATGATTCCAACAACAATGCCTGGTTGGTGAATGAAAAGTTGAAAGTGCATGCAGACTGCTGAAGTGTGGCAGCACACGGGCTTTTATGGATGCGGTGTGTGCCTGGGCCTGCTGGCCCGGATCCGGCATTGCACCCGGGGTCTCTAAGCCGGGGACCAGCTCGCCGCGAAGCTGCCTGTTCAGCTTCTGTAGAACATCTTTTGTAGATACAGTGGAAGAGCATGATTCCTGCAGGAGCTGACGAGCTAGCTTCCGTAATCCAAAGTTTCAGTGCCCAGCAACCTTAAGGTTTCAAGCTTCAGGTTTCAAGCTTAAGGTTTCAAGCTTGAAACACATGCTTGCAAGCATATTCAAATAAACATTGAAATTTCAACAGAAAGTGAGCTGACACCTATCATACACAAAGTCTCTGTAGCTTGAGTACAGTACAGATGACACACAACTTCAGCCTCTGGCAGACTCTGCCGCGGCGGGCTCTGCACATTTCCACTGAGAACGACACTCATCTTGGAAGTTGATCTCCACCTTCATCACTTTCACCATCAACACCATCCTCACTCTACTCTTGAAGGAATCAGTATGATCTGCGGCAGAAGCCCTCATGGCATGCATGCACAAATATCGAGGCTTGGTTGTCAGGGTCACGCCCTAGCAGAATGCCTGATTTGATGTTGACTGCTGAGGCTGAGCTACTGCATGAAGGGGTAACCAGTATGGCATGCCAAGGGTACATCCGATGGCCATGATGACCTGTGTTGTGGAATTGCGATGGTATTGCTTCATGGCCACGTGTCATCATGCATGACATATGCCTGCAAAGGCATAACCCTGTCGAGGTGCTGAAATGTGGCGAACATATTATATGGTCTGCTGTTTTGTAACTGTTCTGTAATCAAGTCGATAGACCTGCTTGATTGCAACTCAGCTGGCAGCTGCACCATCCTGCATGCAATACTGCGCAGTATTTCAGCAGGGGCATTGCAGTACTGCTGCAGCAAGAGCATCACACTGAGATAAGGATGAATCTCATACTGGTGAAGCACTAGTGAATCCGTTCTTTGTACTAGTGCAATACTGGCCAAGGTAGCCAGCATTACCGCACTAGTACCTCCAACACAGATTAGATATTGCTGCTGCAGCTATGCGGCCTCCACCACTCGGGCTTCAAATCCAGCCACGCAGCTTTCTGAAGGCCACACACACTCAATACGCAAGCGCTCATCAGCTTTTAAGCACTCACAGGCCTTCCACATAAGAGGTTCACCTGACCACTGAGCGCCCCGGATGGAGCAATTGGGCTTGAAGGCCTCTCCAACCTGCATGCTGCACATGTGCTGTTGCACTGCAATGCATTGCTTAGCATGCCGCATGCAATGCGGTTGTAGTAAGCATCAAGCAGATGGTCTGTATAGCATGCCGTATGCAGTGCATTTATAGTGGTGAGATTACACTGCCTCACGTAGCACGTGATTGTCACGATGATGAAGACACACATCACTGCACAGCGCCCCACTCACAGCCTCACTATGCTGCTTGTGGTGCACACAGGTCAATGGCCGGTTTGGTACCAGGCCTCTGTGCGCATGATGCCCAGCCAGGCAGCCGGCAGGGCAGTGCAGGACAACTGCTGCTACATAACCCGCTCCACGCCAACAGGCGGATGACATGCACGCTACGTTTTAGCCCAGAAAAGCAGCATGACGGGCTGACAGTAGAAACGATTCAAAGCCTTTGGGCATCGGCCTGTTCATCACCAAGCAGGCCAGCAGCTGTTGTTGACATCTGTTGAGCAGTGATAGCCAGTCAGCACACACCCCACAGAACAGCACCAAATCGCCGGTCGTGCTGCAGCTGGGGCGCCATGGGCCTGTCAGTATGGTCCCAACTGCAGCTCAATCTGCACCAAGGTTGTGTAAACAGGAGGGCATAGGGTCCCCAAAGGCATGGCGAACACAGCAGCCACCACCCAATTTGCGTATGCTGCGTGAGACTGCAACTGCTGGACAGTCTGCCGTATCATCCTCTACGTGCTGGGTGCTGGGTGAGTGATGAATGTGGTACCCAGCTTTGCGTTATTGCACAAGTTAAGAATATAAGCATGCGTTTGCAAGTGTGTTTCAAAAAGCATGCACCTGCATGCAGTGCGCTCACGTGGGCTACAGGCATGGCACAGCAGCGTCGGTGTGGATCAGCCGCTTTGCAGCACGTGGTTCAGCTCTAAGCTTCACAGACCTGTGGATGCAGATTAAAGCACTCATCCAGCTGACACAGTGTTGACATACCTGACATGGCATGCTGCGCAGCACGAAGTTGCAGGACACCTTGGCCAATGCCTGTGACCTGTTTATTGTGTTGCTTGGTGCTGCTGCAGGTCTTCATACACAGATACGTGCCCGCAGGTTCCTGCAAGGTGCCGTTCTGTGAGTTGCTTCCTGGACTGTACCGGATTCAATCCGGCACTTTGTGCGTCGCTCAGCATACTGTGTAGGGAGGCCTGCAGGCACGTCAGCCGCGGCGGCTTTGTAGGGGCAGCAAGGCACTTTGTGCGTCGCTCAGCATACTGGGTAAGCAGGCACACTTTTGAGTGGGCATGGATGTGGTTCAACATGCTCGATGGCGCACCTGACAGGCCATGTGCATATGCTAGTAACACCAGTTGTGTCTGGGCTGTTGCACTGAGACATCGAAAACAAACAAGCAGCATGCAGTGTCCGCCCTTGGTGATTTGGCAGGGTGCGCGCACCTTATGTTTATGTTTGTTTCGCAGAATGGCATGCCCAATCATCCATCGGCCGGTGCCAATGCAGGTTGCATCATACAGTAAACATCTAAGTTGTGGTTACAGCGTCATGATGGGGGGTAGCCCAAGGGGAGCACACACTGTCACAGGTGCAGGCTGCTATAACCCAACTATAAAATACATGTTTTACAGCAGTGTTTGTAGCCGTATTGTAGTCGATTTATAGCTGTGTCAGACGAGCTACAACTTTATAGATAGCGGGACTTTTATAGTTGCGTATGTAGTACTTACAAAACGATTGCAAACTGAATACAAATCGCGGTGCACACACTGCTTGCGTGTATGCGTGTATACGCTTTACAGTACCATCACATGCAGTACATCTGGGCAGTGGTCAACCCATAAATTGTTCGCAAGCCACCAAAGGCAGATGTACCTTAGACGACTGCTGCGATGGTCAGTGGCATCTGATGATCGGTTGGGTCTGACATGGCCCGGCATGCGTGCGTGTGGTAGATCTGTTATGTCACTGACTCCAACACGTGTACGATGTGCCCATGCTTGCTGTCGACGCAGAGGCAGACGATATCTCTGCAGGCCTCCAAGGCTATTTTGAATGTGCTATGATCGCGACAGGGTTGATAGCTGCAGCGACTCACTTCCGAGGGAATGCCCGCACTTCTGGACAACGCTTCTCCGGAGACTTGGGCAAAACCGCACTAGTAGAATCGCAGAACGATTGTTGAGTCAAGGCGAAGCAGGTAGGCCACGACAAGGGCGACGCACTGTTGTGCTCTGCTGCATCTGACAGGCAGCAGCAGCAAGCAAGGCATCGTACACTGCAATACCAAGCAATAAACGCTGCTGGCGCCAGATCACGCGCTTTTTCGCATTGGTGGAGGGCGGTGCTGCATTTCTAGGCCAATAGCACAGTAGCAGTACTTCGCATCCATACAGCTGCGCTGCCCCAGGCAGCAACCTCGGAGGTTTTGAGGGTTGCCCCCAGCTGCTGCGATCAGCTGTTCTTTTGTCTCATGATGTTTGAATCATCATGATTTAGCACCTGATGCAATTTAAGATCAGAGGCATGGCATGTCTGGAAGCTGCTAAGGCCCATGGTGCTGTTGCTGCTTCTGCTGCTGGCTCATCGCTGCTTGTTGTTGCAGAAAACGTTGCTTTCAACACTGCTGTGATCCTGGCAGGACCTAGCCTGCTTTAGCTTGCCCACCTGCAGGTATGGCACGTTCCATGCACAGTTGGCTGGTTGTCCTGCAAGGCTCAGCGCATGCAAGGCGCATACAGTAGCCTGTTGCGCAGCAGTTACTGCTGTAGCACTCGCCCACTCAACATGCCAGTGCTGCCCCTGTGCTAGAGTTGGTGCATGCTGTACAATGCTGATGGTATGCCGGCTGTTCCAAATAAAAGTTTTCTACTACTTTCCAAGGTGCTACGGCTGCTGTGCACCAACGTTTTGCTGTTTGTGCGCTGTGTTGGCTGCTGTTTTGCAGGTGCTGCAGCTGCCGCAGCGGCGGCCACTCCATGGCGCAGGC
The DNA here is from genome assembly GCA_902809745.2 of Tetradesmus lagerheimii. NCBI lineage: Eukaryota > Viridiplantae > Chlorophyta > Chlorophyceae > Sphaeropleales > Scenedesmaceae > Tetradesmus > Tetradesmus lagerheimii. Next base: position 12,489 of record CADDIJ020002489.1, on the reverse strand, counting down.
GCAACAGGCACCGCATGGGCTACGGACAAATGGATGCTGCGGCGTGGCACGCCCTCCAAGAGCAGGCAGCAGAACAGGAGCAGGCAGCAGAAGGTGTGTGCATAGTAGTTTGCAATCCAGGTACATGTGTAGTTGCATGCAGTGTATCTCAGTTGCATGAAGCCCCACACCTGTGGTAACATTGAGTTGAATCAGGAGAAGCCGGTGTGCAAAAAGAAAGGGGCAGTTTGGCAGGTAAACCAGCTGCACTGTTGCACTGTATGTTGCTTTCATTGTACGGCTGCAAGACAACACCAGGCTCATCTATATGTCCTAAGTTGCTGCACCACTCATCAGTCAACATGCATGTGCTGGCACTTTGCTGGAGTTGGTGCATGCCGTGCAACGCTGATGATCTTACACGAACTGCGTTGCTTCTGCGTGTCCAGTTTCTACGTCTGCTGTGCAAGCTGAAGTTCTGCTGCTGTTGCTGCTTGTGCGCTGTGTTGTCTGCTGCTGTGCAGGTGCTGCGGCAGCGCTGCTGGCAGCCCCGGCTGCAAGACAACACCAGGCTCATTCATATGTCCTACTAAGTTGCTGCACCACTCATCAGTCAACATGCATGTGCTGCCACTTTGCTGGAGTTGGTGCATGCCGTGCACGCTGATGATCTTACACGAACTGCGTTGCTTCTGCGTGTCCAGTTTCTACGTCTGCTGTGCAAGCTGAAGTTCTGCTGCTGTTGCTGCTTGTGCGCTGTGTTGTCTGCTGCTGTGCAGGTGCTGCGGCAGCGCTGCTGGCAGCCCCGGCTGCAGGAGGCCAGGTGCTGCCTGGTATGCCTGCAGCAGGGGTCAACCCTGCAGCACTGCTGGCTGGCGGTGCTGCAGCAGGGGGCACTGTGGGCGCGCCAGACGCACTGCTGCCGCCAGGTGGGATGAAAGCGCTGCGTGTGGTGTGCTGTTACCATGTTGCCAAGTTGGATGCTGGAGCTGGCCATGTGAACATCGCGTCTTGGTATTGAGGGATGACACTTGATTCCTGATGTTCTTTTGACCTGACACCTCCAGCGGTGTAGGACTTGGTTGTGCAGTGCTTGGCCAACAACACTCCGCTACTTCATAGCGCGCTGCTACTACGTCTGCTGTGAACTCAAGCTGCTGCTGCTGCTTGTGCGCTGTGTTGTCTGCTGCTTTGTAGGCCTGGCTGCAGCGCCTGGTCTGGCTGCAGCAGGGCTCAATCCTGCAGCACTGCTAGGTGGAGGGCTGGGCGCGCCTGGGAATGGGGCTGCAGCAGGGGGGGGCGGCGGAGGTGCTAGGCGCACTGCAGCAGCTAGGTGAGATGAAAGCGTTGCGTGTCATGTGCTGTTGCGATGCCAAATTTTGAGCTTGACCTGGCCCTACGAATGCAGCTCTAACATACGACTGCGGTTGAGCAAAGCACATGCCATGTATAATTGGCTGGGGGTTGTCCTGCAAATCGCATCCCATGCACAGCTGGCAGGTGGTTGTTATGATAGGGATTGTTCTTCTTTATCAAGGTACTACAACTGCTGTGCACTGAAGATTTGTGCGCTGTGTTGGCTGCTGCTGTGCAGGTGCTGCAGCTGCCGCAGCAGCGGCCGCTCGTGGGCGTAAGCGCAACAGGCGCCGCCAGCGCGGGGCGCAGCGACAGCAGGCAGAACGAGGTGTGTGCATAGCATTATGCAAGCCAGGTACATATGTGGTTGCATGCAGTGTGTTGCAGTCGCTTGAAGCACGTGCTCGATTTCCTGTCACCAACACTGACGAGGCTGCAATGCCATGCACTCAACCCTGATAGTGACAGTTGCCCCAGCCATATGTCTTACTAAGACTAGTTAGTAACTCGTTGCACCACGCATCTGTCAACATGCCAGTGCTGCTACGTTGCTGGTGTTGGCGCATGCCGTGCAGCGCTGCCTTCGGGTGGCATACCGGGTGGCCTCACAGCAGCTGTATTGCTTCTGCATTCCAGTTTCTACGTCTGCTGTGCACTCAAGCTCACGTTCTGGTATTGCTGCCGCTGCTGCTTGTGCACCATGTTGTCTGCTGCTTTGCAGGCGTTGCGGCAGCGATGGTAGCCATGGCTGCAGGACGCCCTGCAGCGCCGGGTCCGGCTGCAGCAGGGCTCAATCCTGCACTGCTGGCTGCAGCAGGCCTAGTTGCAGCGACTGGTCTACCTGCAGCAAGTGTCAACGCTGCAGCATTGCTAGGCCGAGGGCTGGGCGCGCCTCTGCGCGGTGCTGCAGCAGCGGGCGCGCCTCTGCGCGGTGCTGCAGCAGCGGGCGCGCCTCTGCGCAGTGCTGCAGCAGCGGGCGCTGTGGGCGCGCCAGACGCAATGCCGCTGCCAGGTGAGATGAGGGCGCTGCGTGTGGTGTGCTGCTACCATGTTGCCAACGCTTGAGCTGGCCTTGTGAACGCAGTGCCAAAAAACATTGCTCAGAGTCTGGCTGTTGAGGAGATCATGGCACTTCATGCACGTAGTGTCTTCCATGTCTAACTCGCAGCTTTGTGTATGGTGTGCCTTGTGCTGCTGGGCATGGTCACGGGCCGTCAGCTGTACTTGTTGCTGTGGCTGCCACTGGTACTGCTGTTGCTGCTGCTGTTACTCTGCTGTGCATGCGTGCAGGTCACCCTTGGGCACCCAGGCACTTCACAAGGCGTCAGCAATTGTGCCTAGTGGCAAGAAGCTGCACCCTCTCTGCTGTTGGCACATACACTCAAGTCTGCGCTTGGTGTTGCTTGGTGGGGCGTTTGCAGGACTTGGAGGTGGCAGCCGCTCAGGCCCGCAGAGGAGGCCCAGCAGTGCGCAGCGCTTCCAACCCTACGGTGAGCTGGCCACGTTGCCTGCCGTTTGCAGCAATGGCGAGATGTTGATGCCTCCCTGCATCATGCTGACTCGTCAGTAGCACCAAGTGCGTTTGCGCAAATCTTCATTGACTGCTGTTGGTTGTTGTGTGTTGCAGCTTTGCTGTGCAAGCATACCTACGGAGCAGCACAGCGCTGCATACACAACCTTCTGTTTGGGTTGTCCTGCAAGCTCTTGCTCACTGGTCAAATAATCTGCCAGTACTGCTGCGTCAAGTTCCAGCTGTGACCTCCGCCCGGAGCCCCTCCCCCCTGCACTGCCGCCACTTGTATCTGCTGTCCTCAACGTGCTCTAACGACTCGGCTGCCACTGCTGCCTTGGGTGCCTGCTGTGCAGAGGGAGGCGCTGTAGGTGGAGCCGCCGCTGCTGCTGCTGCTGCTGCTGGGGCAGGCAGCAGTCACGGAGCGCAGGACCCCCGCGGCGCAGGGCCACCACGCAGAAGCCCCAACCACAACGCACTAAGCGGTAAGCAGGGACCAGTTGCAACAGCAGCTGTTACTTCAGCATATATACGGTTGTCATCTGAGCTGGGTGCTGGACGTGGCTGCACAGCGCCCAGCCAACAACACTCCTCTGCGCTGAAATGCACTGCTGCTTGTGCTGTAATCACAGCCGGGGCAGGCTGCAATGCCCTGCGCTCAGCGCCAGCAGTGGCAGTATACTCATCCGTATGTTCCGTTATCTTGCTGCACAACTCAATGGTCAACAGGGCAATGGTGCCGCTTCGCTGGAGTTGGCGCATGCCGCGCAGCACTGATGTGTATACAGGGTGCTTTTACAGGAGCTGCATTGCATCTGGTTGTCCAGTTACTGCGACTGCTGTGCATTCAAGCTGAAGTTCTGCTCCTGCTGCTGCTGCTGTTCGCGCGCTGTGATGTCTGCTGCTTTGCAGGTGCTTCGGCAGCGCAGCTGGCAGCCCCTGCTGCAGGAGGCCAGGCGCTGCCTGGTCTGCCTGCAGCAGGGTCAACCCTGCAGCACTGCTGGCTGGCGGGGCTGGCGCGCCTCTGGGTGCTGTAGCAGCGGGCGCTCCAGGGGCGCCAGGCGGACTGCAGCAGCAAGGTGGGATGACGGTGCTGTATGTTGGCTGCTGCCATGTTGCCAAGTTGAACGCTTGCGGTGGCCTTGTGAACGCAGTGCTACAATCGCGGCGTCTTGCTGTTAAGGAGATCATGAAACTTCCTGCATGTTGCTCTGTTTGACTGAGTTCTTCAGCGGTGCTGGACTTGGCTGTACAGCTCCCTGCCAAGCACTCATCTGTGCTGAAGTGCACTGGGTACAATCACTAACACCCCATGCGCGGATTATCGGCTCGCTGGCTAGTGCTGTGGTCCGGTTTCAACCCCACACATGTTTTGGTTGTATTGTATTGCGTTGTATCGTATTGTAATGCACTGCTGCATGTGCTGTAATCACAGCCGGTGCAGGCTGCAGTGCTGAGCACTCAGCGCTTGCAGTAACAGTAGCCTGCTGCCTGTTGACACTCATCAATAGCTCCTTCTGACTTGCCGCACCACTCATCGGTCATCAGGCATTTGTCAGCCTGCCAGTGCCGCTCGGTTTCTATTGTTGGCACATGCCGTGCGGCACTGATAGTACCAGGTGGTTCAACAAGAACTGCATTGCTCAATCGAGCCTGGCAGTCAGTTTTCGCATCCCCTCTGTGCCCGCCATGCTTGTTCTGCATGTCCAGTTATCACGTCTGCTATGCATTGAGCTGAAGCTCTGCTGCTGCTGCTGCTGCTGCTGCTTGTGCGCCTGCAGGCATCCAGGCAGCGCCTGGCCTGGCTGCAGCAAGGTACAACGCTGCTGTGCTGAAAGCACCAGTACTTGAGTGGTATGAGGGGCTTGCACAGGTGTCATCAGCCAGCACTCCAGAGCAGCTTGGGGAGTGGTGCGGGGGCATGCTTCCACCGCTGGGAATCAGGGTCCTGGAGCCGCGCGGCTTTGTACCTAGCGCAACAGGCACGACGCTGGAGCTGCTGAAGAACGTCGAGCTGCCGTCACGGATCGGTGAGCCAGAGGTGGGCCTGCGCGACGGGTTTGACGCTGGTGACATGCTGGTCTTGGCTGATGACAGCTTGGGGGTACAGGCGCGCGCAAACGCCATGCGTAGTAGTATGCTGCTGAGGCTGTATGGCACCATCCCAGGCAAGCCAGCTAGCAGGGATGCAGCAGAGCAGCATGTGAAGCACCTTATGAACATGCTGCTGGCAGCCCACCTGCTGTGGCTGCACAGGACACAGGGTGTGCTTCCAGACGATGCATGGGGCATGTTCAAGGACGTGGTGCCACTGCGCTGCAGAGGTGGAACAGATGGAGCCGCTGTAAGCTACTTCGCTTGGCGGCACTGCCTAGGTGGCATACCTGCGTCGGCTATGCTGTTGCAATCAGTCGTCGAAGGGTGTCTCTGCCGCTGCACCATGGCAGCAATGAAGCAGCAAGGCCGCGCATGTGTTTGATTGTCGATGGACTTTCAAAGTCGAAATTGTGCTCCCCGCTTGTATGCCCTGGGTGAAGGGCTGCCCTAGGGCCGCAGCCTTGCTGCTGCACCATGACAGAAAGCTGATGTGTGGTTGTCACCTGATTGCAGCACCTTGGCATGCCAGCGGCTGCTGCTTCTGCTGCTTGTATCATATGATCAACTTATGGTGCCTTGTTCTACAGCGCTTGACTAGGGGCTGTTGAATGCATGGCAGCAGCAACGCCAGTGAAGCGCAGATTCGGATCGGTGCATGTCCGAGAGTTACAGTCAAGAGGCTTGCGTGTGAGGCATCGCATATGTTGTGTGACACGTTAGATGAATATTGACCCTAGTTGTGCCAGTGGCCCACGTACAGGGTATGGCTGTTTGCTGTGACAGCGAGGTGATCGCACCAAGAAAGCTGCTGCTGCTGCTACCGTAGGCAGTGCCTCACTGCCAACCGCACAGTGCAAGCACTCACACACTGTGGTGTTATCAACTGGTGTTTTCTTGCTATCCTGTGGGGTGCCGATGGCATAGATGCTGTGGCTTGCTTGATTGGCTAACATCAGTGATGATGATGATCAGGATCTCATGCATGCTGTCATGGTGAATATGAAGAGAGCAAACAATTGAACTTTGCAGGGTTTGCACTTGTGCCAGGATCAGCGCTGTCTTGCAAGGCTGCCTTGCAGCAGACACAACTTGCAAGTTTGAATCTGGCGTGATGCAGCGCAGACCAATGCTATTAAATGGCTGTAGCCAGCAGCAGAGCGCCAGAAGGGACTCGAGCTCGAGCTCTTACACATCAGTACACATCAAATCGTTGACTGCAGCAGCACGGCTTGTTGTTTTGGTTTGCGACGCACACCATGTAACCCCTGTTCTCAGAAGATTTCTTGTTGCTGTTTTGGGTCTGCTGCTGTTCCATGTCCTGTCATGTGCGCACTGGACATGCCATTTCACACACCGGCCCAGCAAATTGTACACGTGCGGATGCAACTGGACACCCCTGCACCCGGTGCCAGCCTGGCAGAAAAAAAATCTTCGTATAATGGTAAAACGTTTGTGGTTTTTTGATAATGCAGCACCTATTCCAAGGAATAGTTTGGCCTATTGTCGTAATACAATTCATAATGGATCTTTTATTAAAAAGCGGCCTGCCGCTGGATATGCTAGAGTGCTGCTGCTGGTGACCACAGTGAAGGTTTCGGCCTTGCTGTGGAGGCATGTTGCTTCTGTCTTATTAAACCTGTATATATAGAATGATTTTGGATGGATTACATCCCAGCGCAGCGCACAGGGCGGGCACACTGCAGGAATGCGCGGCAGAGCTGGCACCGCGCTGTGTGAGCTTAGGTTTGCCACCCCAGCAGCATGCTGCTGGAATGTTGCCCGGGCCTACCACGGGGAGGTCGCTCACAACCAGGCCCATACATGCAAGGGCGAGGCAGCGAAGGTCCGAAGAAAAGTGCCGGTGAGCGCGGGCTGACCCTGAGGGCGCTCGAGCACACCTGCACTTGACTTCGAGCCCTTCGCTGCCAAGAGCACTGTCAGCCTTTCATTCATCAGCCAGGTATCGGTGTCATCATCTGCAGCAGCGGTGGGTGGAGCGCACCCCCCCAGTCGCGCGGTACCGTAGGATTCCGCAATTCGCCACTGCAGATGATGCCAACAACAATACCTGCTGGGTGAATGAAAAGTTGAAAGTGCATGCAGACTGATGAGGTGTGGTTGCACCCGCACTTTTATGGACTCGGTGTGGGCCTGGCCGGCTGCAGCAGGCCCGGTTCCGAAGCACATCCGCGGTCTCTAAGCCGGGGGCCAGCTCGCAACGAAGCTGCCTGCTTAGATTCTGTGGAAAATCTTTGAAGCTACAGTGGAACGGCATAATTCTTGCAGGAGCTGACGAGCTAGCCTCCGTATTCGAAGTTCCAGTGCCAGCAACCTTGAAGCAAGCTGGCTTCAATGCTGAAACCTGTACTAATATACACACGTCTCTGTAACTTGGATTCAGATGACACACAATTTTAGCCTTGCACACGTCCACTGTCGTAATTCAGGGTTGATGTTCACTGCTGAGGCTCAGCTGCTGCATCGAGGGCTAGACTAATTCTCTAAGAGTAGAAAGAGAGGGTGGTGGTGATGGTGAAGGTGATGCAGGTGGAGATCAACTTCCAAGGTGAAGCTAGGGATCAAAGTTGAAGTTCACGAGTTCACGCTCACGCCCCGCGTCCCTCGGTGATCAGAGTGATGTTTCACTCTTTGTGCGTCTCCTGTAACGCGGCGACTGCTGGCGTCATTGTTTTAGGCGCTTCTACTGTTTGCTTTTGTTGGTTGTTGTGTTTTCGTTTGTTTCTTGACTGTGTTCTCGTGTTCGCGCCGCTCCTGTTGGGCCTGGTGCCGGTGCAGCTGCTGCTGCTGCACGGAGCGATGCACTTGTGATTTCTGTTCTGTATACTTTGGTGGCGATTCCCATCATTTTGGGTGACAGCAATCACTGTGTCGCGTTGGCCTTCGCGTCCTGCGGTGAAATAGAGTGAACTTTCACTCTTTATACTTGCAGTTCAACGTGTTGGTGGGTGGCAGCAGGAGTTTCAATGTATAAATCAGTGTCTAGTCAATATTTGTTTATTGCAATCATGCAATCAATTTGTATCTGCGTGTGTCATGTCGTATCATGATGATGGTCAATGACATGCATGATACGCAGCCCCACACGCGCCCCGCTACTGCAGCCAGCTGGGCCTGGCTTGAATTTCACTGCTTTGGATCCAGGAGATGCATAGTCATGGCTGAGAAGTCACTCCTGCAGATGCAGCTAACAGCACTGTACACAGGCGTCACCCTACCCTGTTTCGCACCAGGTGAGGATCCCCGCTGCCCATGCGACTCAACTCATGCTTGTCACAATACACATTATTATACACTGGCAATTCCCAGCTATGGGCAGTTGCAGAATGAGCAAGACTTGAACCAAATTCAAATACAAAAATCTGCGAGACAGTTCAAAACGCCAGTCAGAACCCAAGTCCATCACTGAATCCCAACCAGCTGCTGCTTGAAATCAGATCAGCATGATCATCAGCGTGACAACCGCACCCTGCATTTGCGCAGGAGCTCCTCTTCGTCATTGCAGTAGTAGCCAGCAGCAAAAGCCCGCGCCAAACGCCCTGAAAGCAACAACAGCAGCAAGCAGCAGCAGCGGCACACGTCAGCACGAGTAGACCTCGATGACAGACACGCAACAGCTTATTAGCGCTGTCCAGCACTGCAGCGGCAGATGTTGCAGGTAGCCAAGACATAGCGTGTGCATGAAAGCACCTATTAGCTACAACACGACCTGCTCTGCCAGGCTGCGTTACCACTTCTACAACTACCCTGCAGCCCTGGTACGTGCTCTTGTTATCTGCAGTGATGCTTCTATAGCACACCTAAAGCACCTACAGCACACCTCTCTCACCGCCAAACTCCTCCTCCTGTGCTTGCGCTTCTGCCGCCTTTGCCTCTTCATCGCCCCTGGCCGCCTCCTCTGCTGCCTCCTCAGCGCAGGTCATCATGCGGGGGGACACCTGCCCACTGATGGGGCACACCAGCAGCCCTGAGCACGGCTCAATGATCTTCTCACTGCAGCAGCAGCAGTGCGCACGTCAGCAGCACGATGAGAGGCGTGTGAAGGACAGTCAAGAGTGCAGCATACTGAATACAGCTGAGTAGCTCATCCTGGCTGGCCTAACAACGCCGCATGTACAAACCTCTTTGGCGCAAGGCCCATGCGTGCTTGCTTCTTCTAGCAGTCTGCATTCATGGCACTTGGGCAGCACCACGCGATTGCACACTGCACCAATACACGATCCTCCGATCATCAAGAACAACACCCTTCGCACCTGCAGGTCTCATCGCACATGTGCACCCAGCCCGTCATCTCATCACAAAACACGTTGCATATCTGCGTCCAGCGCCGCCGCTGCCGCGGCCGCTTCCCACCAGCCACACCTGCCTCAGCAGCCTGCCGACTGCTGCCGCTGCCAGCACTGCTGCCAGCAGCGACAGGCAACTGCTGTATGCCAGCACCAGCTGCTGCACAACCACTGCTGCTGGCATGTACTGCGACGCCGCTGACTTGGGTTGCTTGCACATGGTGCGGGCTGCCACCTGCTGCCGCTGCTGCTGCTGCACCAGCAGCAGGCCTCAAGATCTCTCCTGAGCTGCTGCCAGCAGCTGCTTCAGGTGCTGCAGATCAGCTGCTCATCACAGCACCCGCTGCTGCTGCAGCTACAGCAGCAGCTGCACCACTGCCCCCACACCCACCCTGCTGCTGCTCACTAGCAGCAGCTGCTAGCCGTCTCCGCACCACCACTCCCCTCCTAGCATACCCCATGCTGCTGCCGCCGCCGCCAGCAGCACCACCACCTGCCCTAGCGCCTAACCCCAAAGCTGAACCGCCACGCTGCACAGCATGGCCTAGATCTGCTGGCCGCTGCGCCTGCAGGCTACCAGGGCCGCTGTCAAAGCCGTGAGATTTGCGCCACACTGTGACGCGCGCTGCCACTTCATCATCGTCAACGAACATCAAGTCGTCAATGGCTGCGCGGGGCGGCACCTGCTGCCGCCGCGCGATGTGTGCCTGCATTGAGGATGACCCAATCAGCCATGTGAGTGCTGCATCTGCTGCAATATGTTTGCTATCACGTAGAATGCAACCTTTTGCAATTGAGGTTGTGGGAGGGCAGGTCTTGAGCAAGTGCCAGCAGCACTTGAGGCACGTGCACCTGCAGGCACGAAGGTGACCAGCACGTGATGTTGGGGTAGGTGGTAGGATGCAATACCTCAAAGACCTCATGCAATGTTCCTTATGTGACCTTGCAATGACCTGGCATATCGTGGTGCTGGCCTGCAGGACTGCAGATTTGGCTGCCCAACAGCATCAAAGACACGCACACCATCATCACATCAACAAGACCCCTGTAGCTCAAGTTGCTGTGACCGCCTCACCTGCACAAACATGTCCTGCATCGCGTCACCAGCAGCAGCAGCAGCCCAGCCTGCGCCAGCCCCTGCTGCTGCACGCAGCTCCGTCAGGTCCCGCTCCATGTAACGCGCCTGCGGGTGTGCACACCAGAACAGGTTGCTTGCATGCAAAGATGCATAATATGCATTGCATATATATCAGTTCAGAGCACCTGCTGCAACGCCTTCATTAGTTGAAACATAGTGCATCTGTGTGACATAAGTTTTTCATGCTCTGCGTAAACCGTGTTGGCCACACTGCAGCTGCTCACACCTTAACACAAATAATCTCCCACCTGCGTTGCTGATTGCTGCACTAAACGGGTTGCAGTCTACGTGCACAATGCAGCAGATGCAGCACTCACATGCCTAAATGGGGCCCCGCGCCACAATGCATTGATGAAGTCGCACAGATTCACTGCCAAGCTGAAGTAGACCCCTGCGACTTTTTGAATGCACTGTTTTCAGCTGCAGTGCACCCGTTCGACTTCATCAATGCATTATGGCTATCAATCGCTGCTGCCAAACAGATGAGTTTTAAAAATCGGCCTGATGACGTCAATCCGCTGCGCTCACCTTCCAGCTCAACTCGTTCTGCTGCTTGTTCTTCTTGCCCCATCTGTAGCAGAACAGCCGCCGCCACAGCACCGGCTCAGCACACAGCGCGCTGAAGTAGCGGCGGCTCTGTGACAGCAGCGTCAGCGCATCAGCTGACAGGAAGCACAGCACGCGCATCTGCACTTCACGTGGCAGGCTGCCTAGGTCTAACTGCTGCTGCTGCTGCTGGGGGTGGTGGGGCCGCTGTGCGGCGCCAGCTGATGCAGATTGGTGCTGCTGCTGTAGGGTTTCTGGCAGGTGTAACGGTGAGCAGCCGTCAGGAGGTGGGCTGCTGCACTGACGCACTGGGGAGTACAGACCAGGGTGGTGACTGCCGGCGTCGTAGTGCTGCAGTGCGTCGCTGCTGCTGCAGTGCCCTAATGATGCATGCATCTGCATGGAGTCTGAGCTCCAGCAGGGGCTGCAGGGAGCTGCTAGCTGTTGCTGCTGCTGCATGCTGCTGTGCAGTGGCGAGGCTGCAGGAGACAGGCTGGCGCTGGGCTGATCAGAGGAAACAGCTGAGGACGATGCATGCTGCGTCCTGCTGCGCTTCCTCGGTTTCAGTTGCTGCCATGGGACCTGTTTGGGCGCTGGCAGAGGTGCAGGGGCAGCTTGGGTTGCTTGGGGTTGTTGCATGCTGCTGCTGTTTGCCCATTGTATACAAGCAAGTGATTGCTAGCGACCCAGGCAGCAGTAGACGTGGAGAATTGTATACAAGCAAGTGATTGCCAGCGACCCAGGCAGCAGTAGACGTGGAGCCTTAACGAACGTGAAGTATTTTACAAGGACGACTAGTTTCAGCTGTTGAAAGCCTCATCAGGTCAAGTAAAACAATACGCTCGTGTCAGGCTAAGTAGCTGCTCGCAAGGGAGCAGTACAGCTGGCACTGTCACTGACAGTGGAAGCTGGGGTTGTACTGCCTCAGGTAGTGACACCCAAATGCTGCCATGTGATGTGATCAAGCAAGGCAAGCAGCATGCAGGCATGGTGAATGCAAACATGCATAGGGCACTTAAACTTCAGTGCCGTGCGACTACACTACATTGTAGCACAAGCATCCCCTGATGTGCAGCCAGTTGTGCCATTTTTCTACCTGCTGCCCAAGGTGCATAAACTTCCAGCAATTAGCCGTGAGTTCCTGCATCTTTTGAAGGGTCGACCCATTGCTGCTTGCCACAGCTGGGTCACAAATGCCATCTCTGTGTACCTTGCAGATGTGCTAAACAGCGTATGCTTCAAGCAGTACCCGCAGGTGCTGCCAGACACCAAGACGCTAGTGCAGCTTTTAGAGAGCAGCACAGTCAGCAGGGATGCATACCTTGTTACATTCGATGTTGAATCCATGTACCCCAGCATTAACAATGCTGAGGCCATTGCAGCCTTCCGCGATGCAGTAGCTGCAGCACGGTCCACAGTGCATGGCAACATGGTTGAAGACCTGTTGTCCTTTGTGATGAAGCATGGTTACTGCCAGTTTGGTGGCAGTTTTTACAAACAGGTGCAGGGCACCGTCATGGGTACCCCTGTTGCTCCTCCATACAGCAACATCTACATTG
>CADDIJ020002488.1:0-30480 GCA_902809745.2 Tetradesmus lagerheimii | reverse complement strand
GTTTATGAATAACGGGGCCTGCATTGGGGGATGCTTGCCAGGTTGAGCTGAAGATCTCAAGTTCGAGTTCAAATCGCGACATGGTTTCTTGTGCATGGTCTGTTGCTTGAAAGTGCTGCCTCAGCACTTGAGGCGCTGCAGCACCTAATGTGTGCTAGTATGATGTACCTGCCGCTGCTGTTCACTTCGCAACACTCATGACGTGTTGTTTCATGTATGCAGGAGCTGGATGAAAACCAGGAATATGCAGAGGCTGAGGATGAGTTTGACATCAATGAGAAGCCAGCAGCACCCGCAGCCGACGCTGACGCAGCGGAAGATGCAGAGGTGGACGTTATAACGCGTGAGCGGCTGCTGGTGTTCAGCAGTGACGAGGAGGATGAGGGCGGCAGTGAGGAGCCGCTGCACTGGCTGCCTGCGGTGAGCTGAAGTTGTGTGGCCTGACTGCAGGTGGTTCTGAAGGGCGTTGTCAGTTTGAGTGCTGAGCAGGTCCGGCTGGCGAGGGTGGGGGGAGGGGGGAGGCTGCCCTGGCTACCCGCAGTGATTCGATTTTCAACAGGTCAGTTTGGCGTATGGGTGTGCAGAACTGATGTTTCATGGCTGTGCGCTTACAGCGGCTGGCCTGGTTGTCCTGCAGGTGGTGGACTTGCAGGGAGGTGCTGCAACATGCTGCCTTCCAGATGTTATTGCTGCTAAAGCCATCACTGCTGTTTGCTGCTGGCCTGGCTGTCCTGCAGGTGGTGGACTTGCAGGGAGCTGCTGCAGCATGCTGCTTTTGAGTTTTTAGGATCGTTGAGGGCTGATGCTAAATGATGCTCAAGGCATTACTGCTGTTGGCTGCTGGCCTGGCTGTCCTGCAGGTGGTGGACTTGCAGGGAGCTGCTGCAGCATGCTGCTTTTGAGTTTTTAGGATCGTTGAGGGCTGATGCTAAATGATGCTCAAGGCATTACTGCTGTTGGCTGCTGGCCTGGCTGTCCTGCAGGTGGTGGACTTGCAGGGAGCTGCTGCAGCATGCTGCTTTTGAGTTTTTAGGATCGTTGAGGGCTGATGCTAAATGTTGCTCAAGGCATTACTGCTGTTGGCTGCTGACCTGGCTGTCCTGCTGGTGGTGGACTTGCAGGGAGGTGCCGCACCATGCTGCCTTTGAACTTTGTAGGCATTTGGGGTCTGAAGTTGCTGCTGTTTGCTGCTGGCCTGGCTGTCCTGCAGGTGGTGGCTTGCAAGGGGGGTGCTACAACATGCGGCCTTTCAGTTACCCATATCGTTGAGGCCTAGTGTAATTGCTGCTGAAGGCGTTACTGCTGTTTGCTGCTGACCTGGTTGTGCTGCAGGTGGTGGACTTGCAAGGAGTGTGCTGCAACATGCTGCCTTTGAGTCTGTTGAGGTCTGACCTTATTGTTGCTACAGGCATTATTGCTGTTTACTGCTGACCTGGCTGTCCTTCAGGTGGTGGACTTGCGGGGGGTGTGCTGCAACATGCATTCCAGTTTCCCAAATTTTCAAGATCTCAAGTTGCTGAATTGCTCAAGTGCTGTTTGCTGCCAACCTGGCTGTCCCGCAGGTGGTGGACTTGCAGGGAGCTGCTGCTGGCGGCCAGGAGAAGCGGGACGCCGGGGCGCAAGAGCAGCAGGAAGAAGGCAGCGACACAAGCTGTGAGTGCCGACGCACTATGTTGTGTCAGTACTTCGTTGCTTGATGATCCGGCAGCATGCGCAGGATTGATCAACAATATTGCTGCAGGTGCACATCACCATCACCTACGTGTCGGTATGCAGGGACACATGCCATGCTTCGCAAAGTGCAGGTTTGCGTGACTAACACAGTTGACCATACACACAGCATTGTTGATGCGGCATATGCATATGTGACAGTGCATCAGGAGCTCACCACCACAGAGCCTCACTCTCTGCCATACTCTGGTACGCGTGCATATCATGTGTTAAACACTTTGCATGTTATTCTGCACATGCCGTTGCAGCGGAGGGTGACGAGGCAGCAGCGCAGCGTGCAGAGGAGCTCATCCTGGACCGGCCACGCGACCGCAAACGCCGCGTGAGGTTTGAAGACAGCTACGCAACAGGTGTGGTCATGCTCCAAACATCAAGCAGCACTGCATGCTGCTGTGTGGCACATGGATGCAGAGCTGCACTGCCGGCAGCGGTGCGACTGCGATGCATGGCGTGTTGAGGGTTTGCTTGCATGAGTATATACACTTGGCAGCAGTTGTTCCCCCTGCAAATCCACCTGCACAAGCAGAGTGTGTGTATGTATGAGTCAGTGACGTTGCTGATGCGTGTTGCTGCTGCTGCTGCAGGTGACTCGGAAGACGATGACGAGGAGATGCAGCCAGCATGGCCGGGCGGCAGGGGAGGCAGGGCCAGCAGCGGCAGCAGGGGCAGGGGCGGCAGGCGCGGCGGCAGACCCCCCAAGTACACCGGAGTAGGAGCAGCACCAGGCAGGGGGCCACCTGCCGGCATGTATGGGGCAGCAGCAGCAGCAGCAGGGTTTGGAGGGCCAGGGAGTGTGCTGAACCCTGCCGTACAGCAGCAGCAGCAGCTGGGTGGGGTGTATGGGATGCGGCAGCAGTGGCCAGGCACTGGCTAGGCGGCAGCAGCAGCTGTTGCTTGTTGTTTGACAGTGTGGGTAAGCAGCTGCAGCTGGCTGTGCATGGCTGGATAAGAAGTGCTGGCCCCAAGCCTGCAATGAGCCTAGTCTGTTTGCTTGTGTGTTTGCATGTTGGTGAGCCTCGCCAACTTGGCATGATGCTAGTGCGCCATACGTTGCCAAACAGACTGTGTTCCGAGCATCATGTCTTCAGCAAGTCGTGGGAAGGGTGCCACCCATTGATTGTAGTTTTGCAGGACAAGTTAGCTGCGCAATCATTTGCGGCTCAATGGATGCAGTTGCTGCAGATTGGTGTATGTGTTGCTGGCATGGGCATGCGCGCAGTGTGGTCATAAGGTTTCAAACCTACACACTAAACCCGAGCCTTAGCTATATTTCAAGATATCAGCGGCAGAATCTGCACTGCAATCTGCAGTTGTGGCAGCTGGCAATGCACTGCTATTGCTGCTGTGCGTGCATGCCTTGCAGTGTGTTGTTTGTCTGTACTACGTAGGGCTGCATCTGATGCTGAGCATGGCTGTGACACTGCTGCCTGCCTGGCAACCATCACTGGTGACACTGGTAACATGATGATGATGATGGTGACACCCGCTCTGCATGCGATATTAGGCATGTGCACTCACCAGCACTGCATTATGTGTTGCCTGCAACTCTTGACACACGCACTGCAGGCATTTAGGTGGAGTGAACAACACCGCCTACCCAAAGACCCATAATGCTGCTGAGCTCCTGCAACATCACCGTGATGCTGTTGTACACTGTGACTCACAGCTGGCAGATCCACAAGCTGCGACTTCATGAACCTGCTGCATACTTATGTAATTGCGCGCGACTGCTTGGTTGGTGCCTGTTGCCACCACCCGCTGGTCTGCTGCTGCTGCTCCCCACCCAAAGCATTCAACGCAGTGAGGCCGAACACAAACCGACTGGAGCCAAGCAGAAAGTAATTGAATGACTTTGTTACCCAAATGCTTGACCGAATCAAAGAGGCCACCATGCAATGCAGGTCACACACGCAGCTGCTACTGACAAGTTGCAAGCTGTGCAATAGACGGCTTGCTGCAAGTTTAACCCGCCTTGTCACCTGACACAGATCGTACTGCAGAGATACGCACTCAATCACTGCTAGCATCACACCACTGCTGAGGACACGTGCTGCTGCAGCTTCTCAGCTGCAGCGTGCAACCGACTGCTGCACAGCCTCAAAAGCAGCCGCAACCCGCCTTGCCTGCATAGTATGCCAGGCTGCTGTCGCCAATCCAGCTGCTGCCATCACCACTGCTGCACACTGCAGCAGCAGAGGCTGCTGCTGTCACTGACGCAATGCTGCTGCTGCTCCAGCCGCCTCCAAGCTCCAGCCTGCTCCCTCAAACAACTCTGCGTTGACGCCCCAGCCCTGCCACTACTATTGCCCCACCCAGCTATAATGGTACAGTATAGATGTCCAAGGACGCCTATACAGCCATGCAAAAGGCATGGCCCAGCAGCAGCTGCAGCTTAGACGATGCTGGTCTCCACCTCCAGGCCTGAGGGTGGCACCCACTCCATGAGTGCCTGCACTGTCTGAGCCGACAGGTTGCCCACGTCTATCAAACGGTTGTGGATCCTGATCTCAAAGTGCTCGCGGGCGTCCTTGTTGACGTGAGGAGAACGCAGCACACAGTAGACCTTCTTCTTGGTGGGCAGCATGACGGGGCCAGCAATCTTGGCACCAGTCATGCCTGCGATAACCTTGATCTGCTCGCATGCCTTGGCCAGAATGCCAATGTCGTAGCCCCGCATGCGCACCCTGAGCTTCGCCTGGCCAGCGGGCACAGCTGCACTGCTGCTGGCGTCCTGCTCCTGGTCCACAGCCATCTCCTCAAACTCGGTGATGTCTGCTGTGACTGCTGCTACAGGCGCAAAGCTAATGCGCTGCTGTGGCCGGAACACGGCATTGCTGCTGCGGAGGCTGGTGGGCCTGGCTGCAACGGAGCGGGCCCCGCTGAAGGGAACCCTGACGGCAGTCTTGCTGCTTGCCAGTGCCATTTTGCCCGTTTCGATGCAATTGGCGTCTGCCTGCACTGCTTCACTTCTTGACTGTCGACTGACCACACAAACTCTCGCAAGGTTTTAGAGGACAGACGCAGTGTGGCTCGATCTCGACGGCTTTACGCATCAAGCATGCTTGACTTGCCAATTTTCGAGTGCTTGCAACACGCTACGAAGGGTACATGCCTTCCAACTTGACGATGTTGCTGTCTTCTGCTACTGTTTGAATGTCCTTGCATTGAATTCATCAGCTTCGGTTGGTAAAACATTTGAAGCGTACTACCCTTATTGTGGGCGTTTATTTGGCGCAGCACCCTGCTCGCTGCACCAGTTGCTTTGACACCTCTGTGGCAGTACCATGCCTTGCTGCTGCACGCAATCAAGAACTCTGCCTGTGCCGCACCTCAAACCCCCGTTGCTGATACTTTCAGACCGTAGACAACGAATATCGGCTAGAACACAGTAGCATGGCGTATGCAGTTTGTAGCAGGCTGCTGCTGCTGGACCAGCGAGGGGCTGATCATTCGCAAGCTGACATCAATGTCAAATGAAGTTCATTTCCTGCTCAGCAGGCCTCTAGGTCAGAGAGATGCTGCTTCAGAGCCTGCCCTCGTACCGACCCATTCACTCAGTGGCTTCAAGCACAGAAGCCAGGACAGTTGCGTGATCAACTAGTTACCAGTCCAGACATGCTGGCACACAAGAGAGCACACACGCACTGCATTACTGCCCATTCACAGGGCATTGCTGAGCCAAAAACTTGCCTCAACTGAATGCCTACAGTTGGCAACACTGCACAACCAAGGCAGGCAGACCCTGACAGCTGCAACACCACACGCGCGACTAACAGCACACAGTATGCTCAAGTCAGCTGCACACATACTGTGGCTTGCTTGCTGCGCAAGGCTGCACCCATTCAAACACATGTCAAACCATCCTACTGCACAGCTGCAGCGGCGGGCCAGCAGCGCTGCTCCCAGAGCTGCTGTCAATTGCTAGCCAGCCTAGCTGCAAGCTGCTGGATCCTGCTACTGATATGGTACAAGGAAGGGCGCATCTAGGGAGCCTCCTTCTCCTGCAGACGACAAGCAAGCAGCAGAAGCAGCAGCAGTGAGCAAGGCTGCAGCATAGCTAGCGACTCTACCAGCGCTGACACTAGCACAATGCGCCCGCACAGCGCCAATGTTGCTGTAGTGCAAAGATCTGTACTTACGCCGCTACAAGTAGCTGTGCCAGAATCGCATGACAGTCGCATGAACGTCGAATCTGCCGGTGCCACTGGTGCACATGCAGCCACGATACTGTGTGTAGCTGCGTCCTGCCGTAGAGGTAGGATGCAACCACAAACAGTAGCGTGGCTGCATGTGCACTGCCAGCAGCTGTCAACCGGCCAAGCGACAGACCACCAACACTGCTCTGAAACTATGCTTTGGTAGTTCAAAAGATCCATCTGCAACTGCCACCCATCCATGTTTCTGCATAGTTCCCATTGCTGCTGCTGTTGGGCTGCGCTCCTCGCATGCCAGCACCACCTGGTCCACTGCAGTTCACAGCCCTGCTGCAGGCAGCCACTCACGATGTACACGAACAGGGATGCCATCACGAAGCCTGGGATGAACCAGGCGGTGAGGGGCACCAGGATGTTGGGCAGCCAGCTGGGGGGCACGAAGGGGTAGCCCTCAGCTGCGCTGGCCACAGTGTTGATCACGTTGTGGGCCTCAGCCTGCAACCAGAAATAGCATGCCAGATCATTACAACAGGCTGACATTGACGTCCTTGTACTCTTACTTGGCTGAGAGGCTGAGAGGTTGGCACGTTGCAGCTGCATGGTGCTGCTGCTCCTGCTGTGCCATCCCAGCGCTGCCTGGCTTGCCATGCGCAGCAGAACTGCTGTGCAGCGCTGCACAGTTCACTGCAGGAGCTGGTTGCAGAGCCACAGCTGCCTTCCAGGTGCTTTCTAGCAACCACTATAGCATGTATGATGCTGTATGACCCTGATCAGCGCTGATCTGGACAGCTGCATGCGTTCAACTGCTGGTGCACAGCCACTGTCTGAGGATTGGCCTGGTGAGCGTTCCCAGCAACAGCTGCGCGTCCGGTGCGAGCTGAAGCTGCGATTGCTGCACAAACTGCCCTAATTTATACGACGCCTGCTGCAATGGGATCTTCATAAGCGAGAGATCGGAGCTGCACTCACAGGGGCAGCTGCGAAGGCACCGGCCAGAGCCACAGAGGCCAGGGCAGCGCCAGCCACCTTCTGCTGCTGGCTCATGGCTGCCACAGGGCGAACAGCCACGCGCTGCACACGGCGGGCGACCACGGGGGCCTTGCACTGAACGCGAGCTGCGACCTGCATGGTGACTGTTGCCGCTGTTGAAGGGTGATGTGATCCCTTATCTGGCTGATCCTGGCTGCGTTGTTGGCGTTGGTGTCGATGGCTTTGCTGTCTGTGGGCGAGGCAAGCCTTGCGGAAGTTGAGCGGACAGATCCCATCTAACATCTGGCGCTGGTACGCCTGTTGACTAACAAAAGGTGCGTACCGCTTGACAGTTTAATTTTAACACCATTCCAAGCGAACACCGGCATACGGTCAGCCACACTCGTGTTTGACCACTTCATGCTGGGCGGAGCAGCTCAGCTCACAATGCTGAAGCTGGGATCTGCCGTGAACCTTGATAGTCAGATACCAAGCAGCACTAAGCCACGCTTGATCGTGCCTGCTGCAACCAGAGACATATGCAGTAACCGCAGCTGTGCAGTCACTGCCAATTGCAAGGTCACCACTATGGCCACTGCCAAGCACCGCGCAAGTCCTGTTTACCACACAGGAGGAAGGCACTTTTGCTGAGTCAGTTAGTTCCATCCTGTCTGACTGAGCCATGCAGCAGGAACAGGCTTCACATTGCTGTTCACCCACATGTCCGGACATTGCAGGATCCTGCAATGTGGTCGTGCATCTGTGGATGAGGGTGTGCGCCTTATGACTAGCTTGAGGTATCGGCGCTTAGATCTAGTCACTCTGTTATTGCAACAGTATACTGTGAGTTGAGCTCTGGCTTGCATACAGCGGTGTAGCCTAGTGGTCAACCAGTGCCAATCATGCCATCGGTTCCAGTCGAGGCATGATGCGCTTCTGAGCCATGCCACAAAGCAACTTTACTTGATTGTAACGGTGCAGCTGTCACGGCAACCTGGTAACATGGCAGCAGGCAGTGAGCGTGGTGCCTGGAGAAGTCAGCAGGGACCAAAACGCATTTGCCGGCCCGTGCAGTTCGGCCGTCACTTTGTCAAACATTGCGTATACTTAATTTATGACTGAAAATGGGTCAGCCTATTGTGAGCTCTGTGCACATCAAGCGATCGTAGCATTCTAACGAGCACTGCAGGTGTCATACGGTGGTTGCTCACCTTCCTTTGGGCCCACGGTGTTATCAACCACTGGCTGTCCTATGCAGACGTTCGCACACGCACTGCTTAAAGCAATGAGTCCGGACGTCATCAGCCGCTCCTTCACACTGTGAGCAGTACCACCACCCAAGACATCTTGTTGCACACGCAGAGAGTGTGGCATTCTTTGACGAAGTACTTAAAAGGTTATAGTGTGTCAGTTTTGTCTACGGCGTAGCCTCGGCACACCATGGCTCCGCGCTACCCCATGCTCTTGGAGGTTGCGCCTGAACGCAAGGCCTCCCGGCACCGTCCCGCTGCTAGCCCAGTGTGGACGAACCCCCTGTCTGCAGATGGTGGACCAGTGCTGCCAGGCGTTGACACCCTCTATGACAACTTCAGGTGAGGGGAACTCTGCTGTGGCACTGCAGGAGTCATGGCATAGCAACCCCCCTTGCTTATCATGTGCTTGCTGTTGCTACCAACAGGAACAGCTGTGAGCAGTGGCCCAGCAGCGCATGTCTCGGGCACAGGCCAGTGGTAGATGGCGTGGCACAGCCCTACAAGTTCATCACGTACGCAGAGGCACAGGAGCAGACCACCATGATTGCATCTGCGTTCAATACGCTTGGCCTCAAACGCGGTGACAAAATCTGCATTCTGGGTTCCAACTGCCCTGAGTGGATGCTGGCTATGCAGGTGTGTAGGCAGTGTGCAACATCAAGCAACTGACAGCAGTACAGTACTGAGTGGAATTACAGCATCTGCCCACAGAGAGTTTACACCGTGATGCTCCTGGGCAGCTAGGCAAAATCAGCCTCCTCTTAGTTGCTATAACTGGGGCACACTGACAGCACCTGCTGCGCAGTGCATCTGTTGGCAGCACATGTCGCCTGCAAACACCAGAATTTTTCCACAGGAACAGGTCCCTGTGCTTGCAGGCACTCTGCCGTGCCATCATCTGCAAACGTAGCAGCACGATGTCGGCATTGTCAGCAACTTGCTGAGCTCACTTGTTGCTGCTTTCTTTTTGCCTTCATCTGCAACTTGCTGCAGGCTTGCAACCGCATGAGCTACGTGTGCGTGCCATTGTATGAGACGCTGGGTGAGGATGCTATTGAGTACATCCTCGAGCACAGCGAGGCACGCATGGTAGTGGTTGCAGGCAAGCGGCTGGGCCGCATGGCTGCTGCGCTGAAGCAGGTGGACAAGCTGGCTGGTGTGGTGTACTGGGGAGAGGCTGCGCCAGCTGACCTCAGGGTGAGCATACGTGCGCTGCTTGTGGTGGAGTGCGCTCTTGCAGGATACGCAAAGCTGCACTGCGAAAAACACCAGATTTGAAATGGCGCCAACAGCAGCGATGGCTACAATAGCAGCTGCGGCAGGACGCTGGCTGTGATTGCAAGATGCATCAGCAACGCATCCTGCAAGCCAAGCATGTAGCAGACGTTGACTCAGCACACGCTCACACCAGCCATGCTGTGTATGCTGGCTGCTTCCTGCAGGCTGCAAAGGGCACGGACAACAAGGTGATGAGCTTCAGCGAGCTGCAGGAGCTGGGCCGCAAGAAGGTGGCAGCACCAGAGCCACCTAAGCCCAGCGACCTCTCCACCATCATGTACACCAGCGGCACAACAGGTGCGTTGCTTGCAGGAAGCGGTCATGTGCTATGCTCATCAACAGCCCACAGCATGGCCACAGATGTCTCATTGCAGCTGCTATGCTTACCATCAGCATCACATTGTCCTGCAGCCTCACTTCAGCAGCAGCAGCAGCAATGAAGCAGCATTTTGTCGCATGCAAAGCAGTAGCATTTGTTGCAGCAGTGCCCATCGCACCTGCGGCAGCTGACAACAGCCAGTTCAGCCAAGACCACTGCTGGCAGCGGCGATGGTCGCTGGGGCGTTGCACCGCGGCGCAGCTCTCACCTGGATCTTGTGCTTTGTCCTGCAGGCACCCCCAAGGGTGTGATGATCACGCACGCAGCGCTGGTTGCCACCATTGCTGGCTGCAACCAGTACCTGGCGTCGTTTAACGAGTCGCTGGGGCCAGAGGATTCATACCTCAGCTTCCTGCCACTGGCGCACGTGTTCGACAGGTGCGCAGCTGCTGCTGTAGACAGCTTGCCTCGGCACTCTTGCAGCCTTGCAGCAGCTTGCCAAAACAGCAGCTTGCCGCAGCAGTAGGTGACCCGACTGAACGCGAGATGCTAGGCGGCTGTTTACAGCTGCTCACCATTCCGTGCTGTTACTTGCTCTGCCTGCATGCTTCCTGAGGATTCATACGATCTTGAACGGGCTGCTGAGCTGTGTGGTTGCTGCTCTTGCTTCCCGCAGGCTGGCTGAGGAGTTTATGCTGCACAAGGGCGGCAGCATTGGCTACTGGCAGGGCGAGATCCCCAAGGTGCTGGACGACATCAAGGCGCTGCGCCCCAGCCTGTTCTGCGGCGTGCCGCGCGTGTTTGACCGCATCTATGCAGGCATCAACGAGCAGGTGCGCAGCAGCAACGCTAGAGCAGGCTGCACGGCAGAGATAGCAAGGATACCAGCAGTCCCCATGGCAGGCGGCAGCAATGCGTTATGCATGAGGTGCAAGTGAGGGTTGTTGTAACGCACACACTATCAAGTGCGACGTCATTATTTTTTGCGAGTCTCTCAAAAATGCCTGGCATGTGTGTCGCTGCTGCAGCTGCGCGCCAACGTGGTCAAGTGGCTGGTGTTCCACTTTTGCCTGTGGCGCAAGTCGTACTTCATGAAGCGCGGCGTTAAGCACGACAAGGTGCGCTCACACAGCAGCGCCAGCACAACAGCAACACTTGCTGTGCGGGGGACTTAGGGTTGGGTGATGATAAGCAGGTGGTGGTTCTGTAGTCTGCATGCATCATGTGACATGATTCATGTCACATCTTGCTGCTCATTTCTTTCTGCGGAGCCAACACTAGCACAGCACACTCGTTGCATGTTGCCAGTTCTCCTTTGCCCTCCCGCATACCTGCGACACCTTAATAAAACATTGTTGTTGCTCCCGCAGGCCTCACCGCTGGCTGACATGCTGGCCTTCAACAACATCAAGACCAAGCTGGGCGGCCGCGTGCGCCTCATCCTCAGCGGAGCAGCGCCTCTGGCCAAGCCCGCGCAGGAGTTCCTGTCCTGCTGCATGTGCGCGCCAGTGCTGCAGGGCTACGGTCTGACAGAGACATGCGCTGCCAGCAGCATTGCGGAGCCCTTCCGTTGGGACACCATCGGCACTGTGGGAGCACCCATGCCAGGTGAGGACAGGCTTGGTGGTGAGGCTGCGGCAGTGATGCTTTTATGCAGCCGCAGGCGTCGCCTCCACCCGCTTGCACTGCAGCCCACTTCTGCAGCGCTATTCACTGGATGCCAATGCATCAGCACAGCTGGTAGTGTGTTGGCACCTGTCTCGTAAGCTGGCTAGTCCTGACGTTGTCTTCATTTGCCGTGGCTGGTGCAGGCGTGGAGATGCGGCTGGAGGCAGTGCCTGAGATGGGCTACGACCCAGCAGCTGAGCCACCCACGGGCGAGGTGTGCATCCGCGGGCCAGGCCTGTTCAGCGGCTACTACAAGCAGCCAGAGCTCACCAAGGAGTGCATGGGTGAGCGCGCAGCGCTGCCGAGCTAGCCGCTGCTTGTGGATGCAAGCATCTGCATCTGCTGCATGTTAGCTGAAGTCTTGTCAGTCATGCTTAATTCCAATTGCCAACAGAAAGTCCGTGAACACCTCTTGGCTACGTTCCTGCAAGCAGGCTGCCATCTGTGCCTTGAAGCTGGCCGTGCTGACAGGCTGTATGGTTGTCGCATGGCTGCTGTTGTGCTGCATGCGCAGATGCTGATGGCTTCTTCCACACCGGTGACATTGCTCGCCTGATGGGCGACGGCATGCTGCAGGTCATTGACCGCAAGAAGAACATCTTCAAGCTGGCGCAGGGTGAGCACAGTGCCTGGCAACCCCCGCACGTGCAGGCGTTGGGGTCAACAGCATCATGGTGATGCATGGCACAGCACTTTGGCCTGTACCACCTGCTTATGATACAAACAGCTGATGTGTGTCTATATTGGTGGCGACAGACCTAGTGCTTGCCAGTCAACGCAACTCGCTGCCTGGTGCTGCCCGCTGCAGGCGAGTACATTGCAGTGGAGAAGATCGAGAACGTGCTCAAGTCCTGCCCCCTGGTGGAGCAGGTGTGGGTGTACGGCAACAGCTTTGAGAGTTGCCTGGTGGCTGTGGCAGTGCCTGCAGAGAAGCCCATCATGGCGTGGGCAGCAGCACGGGGCATCCGCGGCACATACCAGGTGGGTGTGTTGGAAGGTCTCATTGAGAAACTGTGCCGTGCAGCAAAAGGCGATAATTGTCACACGTAATTGTCAGACACGCAGTGGTGCCAGCAAGCTAGCTGCGTTACAGATTGCACCACCGCGTCAGCCTGCAGCTAGCTTGCATTGTACTCTGGGGGAGCAGTAGCTCTCTTGGCGCTGCTCTGCCTTACCCCTGTTCTGCTGCAGTCCATGCTGGCTGAGTATGTTTGTGGCTGTGCTTGCTGCGCTGCGCTGTGTGAGCAGGAGGTTGCGCTGCACCCGGAGACGCGCGCGTTCCTGTTGTCGGAGCTGCAGGCTGCGGGGCGCAGCGGCAAGCTCGCAGGCTTTGAGCAGGTTAAGGCGCTGCACACCGACTGCGCGCAGTTCAGCGTGGACAACGACCTGATGACGCCCACGTTCAAGCTGAAGCGGCCGCAGCTGCAGAAGTACTACCAGGCGCAGCTGGACCTGATGTACCAGACCATCAATGCTGCGGCATCGGCCAAGGCGCGGCTGTCCAAGGCCAGCGGCCTGTGAGTTGGGCTGTTTGGGTGACTGAGGCGATGTAGTTGAGGTGGGGCTGGGACTTGGTGTCCTGGCAGTGTGAGCTGCCGTGCTTGTTTGTCGACCTGCTGATGTGCTCCAGGCTCGCTGGGTTGATGAATACCCTTGTCTAGCATGTTGGGTTGATGCACAGGTTTGTGCTGTGAGGAGGCTTGCCGTATGTGTGGCCTGGTGTGTTAGGTGATGTTCTGCGTGTGCTGCGCTGATAAACCAGCTCGGCTGCATGGCACATTCATTTGTACGGCTTACGCAGCCGCATGTCAGCTTGTGTGCTGCAGCATCTGACGGTCTGACAACGTTGGCAGGCACCAGCAAAGGATGACAAACAACTCCTGCTGCAGTGGGTGCATATTGTTGTAAGATACAGTGTTGGCCTTTGCTGCCCATCCACGCTCAGCAGGGCCCTTTGT
The DNA here is from genome assembly GCA_902809745.2 of Tetradesmus lagerheimii. Lineage (NCBI taxonomy): Eukaryota > Viridiplantae > Chlorophyta > Chlorophyceae > Sphaeropleales > Scenedesmaceae > Tetradesmus > Tetradesmus lagerheimii. The sequence goes on along the minus strand of CADDIJ020002488.1, from coordinate 17,150 downwards.
TTATGATACTTGCCTGCGACCAGCAAGCATACAGATTGCCTGGCTGATAGCCAGCAAACTGTTGCGGGAGCACTGTGCTTGCTTGTGAACACCTTTGATATATAAAAGCTGGTGCACATGGTTCATGGCTGAAGAAGGCAACCAAGCGTGTGCAAAGCAACCTCCTTGTGTGTGGGGTGCTCGATTGTTTTTAGTATGCCAGCTGCACTTTGATTTGTATTTTCGTGTACGTGTTCAGCCTGTTGCAACCGTTACGCCTGGAGGCTTCTGCACCATTTCAGCCAGCAGCCGACACTCACCACACGTTGGTGTCTGCATCAGTATTACACGTACAGCAGTGTACTGAGTTGCAAAGCTACGGCAGCAACATGGTTCATGCTGAGTGCTCTTGGAGCATGTGAAGAAGCAGTTTGATATGGAATTCCATCGCGATTCTGGCTGGCTGTTGCGTTGTATGAATGGTATTTCGTACACATGAGCTTGGGGCTGGTCCCTGCTAATGTTTGTGTTCATGTGGTGTTTCCTGGCAAATCCTGGTGATCATGAAGAAAGGGCCCAGCCGCGGCGCGCCTGGTGAGCAGCTGGCAGTGTCCGCGCGTGCAAGGCTTGTGGCTCACGATGTGCCAGTGGCAGCTACTCAAGCTGGTAGTATGGTGTGCTGGCTTGTTGGCAGCCATGCCACGCATGCTGTACGGCACGGATGTGCAGCAGCAGCATGTATCACAGCCGCAGTAATACTTGGTAATTGGCTGTGGCGCTGCGGACTGTCTGCTGGAGTGTTGTCCTGGTTGTTGAGGTTGCCTCTGATCCACGAGTGGTGGCCATGTGCCGTGCTTATTACAAAAGCATCCACATGTGTGTGTATGTGGGTGGCTGCCGCAGCACGACGGTCGCAGCTGCTACGTCAGTGTGGCAATCCTGCCAAAGTCTGGGCACCCGAGGCTCAAGTGTGCTCGTATACATGCTCAGCAGTGGTTCTAATTTTCCCACCAGTGGTTCTATTTTCCCCATCGGTGATGGAATGTCCACCAACTCCACTAATGCTGTAGTAGCTGCCACTTACCTCAATGTGTGTGCTTGAAGTTCGAAGATCGTGGGAAATCCTTGGAAGCAATACCGTACAATGTTGTGTTCTATAACAGCAAGCCCTCTTGTACCTCAGGGGCACTGACTTAAACAGCGCACACATGTAATGCGTGCTTTGAATTGTGCCTTCTGATCCAACCCAGGGAGATCTGAGGCGAAATGCCATGAACGACAAAGGTTGGAAAGAGTGACATGCTCTGTACAGGTGTACAGAGCCCTAGCTGAAGTCTGGAGCTGGTACCCGGGAACGTTGCGACAACGCTATCGATCCAGAGCTATAGAACAGTTTCGCTGCACTTTCTCGTGTGCTTCTGCGCTACGATCGCTTTCACAGCCCTGGCTATCGTTGCACGCAGCTGGACGTGCACTGCAGATTCGGCATAATCATGGCGCACCACAGTTTAAGTAGGATCATATGTGGTCTTCCTGCCAGCAGCTGTGCAGCTACAGGCCTGATTGGACGAACCCACAACTTGCTGTTTGGAGCCCTGCGGTCCTTTGCCTCCCAGCCCGCTGCACAGCCGGACACGACGCTGCCTCAAATGCCTTCATTCAACTATACGCCAGCACCGTACACGGGACCCAGCAAGGAGGAGGTGATAGCACTCAGGAAGAAATTCCTGAGCCCAGGTAAGCAGCGCTGACAGGTGCTGACTGTTCACACATGCTCAGCACCAGCATCTGCTTTCAGCAGCTGCCATGCTGATGTAATGATCTTGATTGTTTCTCCGCGCAGCTATGTTCTGGCACTTCCGGGAGCCGGTGATGATCACTGAGGGCAAGATGCAGTACCTGTTTGATGAGAGGGGCAGGCGCTACCTAGATGTGAGTGCTGACTGTACTGCATAGACACAGCCACTTCAACTTGTTACTGGTTCTAGGCGTGGCTGTGAAGACTTGCTTGCTGATCTGCGCTTCATCCCTGCACCAGCAGCAGTAGCACCAATTGCAGGCGAGGCACGTAGAACTCCGTACTGATACCAGCTGCTCCTGCAAACCCATGCAAGTACGCAGGACATTTGCAGGACAATTGCTGCCCCAATCCTTCCAAGACCCCTGCAGCAGTAGCATAAGGGATGTGGTAGCACGATACTGCCGCGCAGCTGCAATTGCGTGTGGTGCGCAGCAGATGCGATGCAGCAGGTGCTCAACTAATAGCTTTAGCTGGCAGCTTTTTGCACATGTTGTTGACCACCACACAAGCATGGCAGTTGCTGTGTACTTCACTATGAAACTCCACCACTGCTGCTGCTGCAGGCGTTTGCGGGCATTGTAACAGTCAGTGTGGGGCACTGCCACCCAGAGGTTGTGGCTGCAGTCAACCGCCAGAACAGCCTGCTGCAGCACACCACCACCATCTACTTGAACAATGAAATCGCAGAGTATGCAAAAGAGCTGGCTGACAAGATGCCAGGCAACCTCAAGGTGTGCGCACCTTAATCATGGGGCTGGTAGCGCCAGCTGAAGCTGGTGCATGAACAGCAGCTGTGCATGCTGTGCAGCAGCTTTGCAGCTGTAGGGTATTAGCGTCAGAAACACCGGCGACAGAAGGCCCAGCAACAGTGTGTGCTGTTGCGCTGCAAACATTGAGAACCAGCTGTCAGTGCCCTTCACACATTACGTAAGCACTCCCCGGTCAAACTTTTCCAACCCTGCAGGTGGTTTACTTTGTTAACAGCGGCTCAGAAGCCAACGACATGGCACTCATGCTGGCGCGCGCCCACACTGGCAACTACGACATGATAACATTACGTAACGGTTACCACGGCATGAGCCCAGAGACGATGGGCCTGTGCGGGCAGCACACCTGGAAGCAGCCCATCCCGCAGGGTTTTGGGGTGAGGCACGCCATGAACCCTGACCCGTACAGGGGACCCTTCGGCAACGACGGCCAGAAGTGAGTATGGGTGTGGTTTGGGCAGTCTGCGTAATGTTGCGCTGCTGTGCATGTAGCATGCTTGTGAGGCTTTCGCGTGCAATGACTAAATGGCTGTGCTTGTTGGGCCGTGCAAGCAGGCTATGTCAAAGAACGGATTTAGACGGACATTGGAAAGTATGTCACATCAGCTGCAGTCCCCTCCTCGCAGGTGCCACCCATCACCACTAGATATGGGCATACTGCAAACGCTGCTGCTGCTGCTGCTTAATTTGGCTCATCTTGTCCAGTAGCTGCTGATGCAGCTGACTTCAAAGCTTTGCTGGTCGCTGGCTCTTGCTGACTCCGTGCCTGCTGCTGCTGCTGCTTTGCCGCGCCCCATCCTTTCCTGTGCAGGTACGCAGCTGATGTGGCTGACCTCATCGCTGGCGCCACCAGTGGCCAGGTTGCTGGCTTCATTGCGGAGACCATCCAAGGCGTGGGAGGGGCAGTGCAGCTGGCTGATGGATACCTGCCTGCAGTGTACAAGGTGAGCTTGGGGGCAGATATAAGACAAGTCAAGCTGTGTCAGCGTTTGAAACTTATTTGTGACGAAGTAAATCAGGTACAGCTGGCTGGTCACTACCTGCCTGCACATGTACAAGGTAAGTGAGAGAAAGCAACAATCTGGCTGGTGCTGGCACTTGAGAGATGGAAATGGCAACACATTGCGTTGCTTGCCTTCTTCACTGCTGCATCCACGGCTCATCTTTTTCTGCTGCACTCTTTGCTACCACATGTCTGCCTCTGACGCTGACATCTTTTCGCCCGCCCCTGCCATGTTTACTTATCAATATCTGTTCACACTGTTTTCAACGCCAGCTGGTGCGCGAGCATGGCGGCGTATGCATAGCTGACGAGGTGCAGACCGGCTTTGGCCGCACTGGCAGTGCCTTTTGGGGATTCCAGAACGCAGGCGTCATGCCCGACATTGTGACGATGGCCAAGGGCATTGGCAATGGGCTGCCGCTGGCTGCAGTGGTGACAACACCCGAGATTGCGGCCTCTCTGGCGAAGCGCATCCACTTCAACACGTGAGTGCGCATCTGCAGCACGCACAGCATGTTGGCGAGCTTTGAACACATCACACTGTGAAGGCTGCAGCAGCTGTGATAGCAGCAATCACAGTGTTTGAAGGGGCAGAAAGGATGCTGGAGACCAACTGTACATTCGCCGCACAGTCGGGCACGCTGCCTGCCTGCTAGTAACCATAAGCATCGCCTAATCAGTGCCTGTTGTTTGCCCGCTGTTGTTGCGTGTGCTGCTGCAGGTTTGGCGGCAACCCTGTGTGCTCGGCCGGTGGCCGCGCAGTGCTGCGCGTGATTGAGCAGGAGGGCATCCAGCAGAATGCAGCTGCGGTGAGCCACAGCGCAGCCTGCATCAGCTGTAGATCATGCTTCATGCATTTGGTTTGTTTCATGCGCCAGTGCGGCTGCGTACCTTGATGATGCAGTACACCAGTACTGGCATGGCTCATGGGCTTGCATCTGTCAGCACCAGGGTTTCCTCAGCACGCCCTTCCTCTCAGCTGTCCAGTCCCGTCTGTAGCCCTGGCTGCTAGCGGCCGACCAACAGCTGTTGCTTACAGCCGCTTCTCAATTACTGGCATGTGCGCTGCTGACCGTGTAATCTACCCGCATGCTTTCTCCTTGCAGGTTGGCAGCCACCTGCTGACCAGGCTGCGTGCGCTGCAGCAGAAGCACGACCTGATTGGTGACGTGCGCGGCAAGGGGCTCATGCTGGGGCTGGAACTCGTGAAGGACAGGAGCACAAAGGTGGGGGGCCTGCGCATGCTGTTCTCTGCGTTACCAGGATGTGCAGTGCATGTACCGACCTTGTATTACAATCAAACTGCTGTTGCGCTGCCGGCGCCTGCTGCTGCTGAGCTGGCGCCTGAAGGACGTTACCGCCCCTCCATACAAAGTACATGTACATGCGTTTGTTATAAAACTGCGCTGCAGCGTGACACTGCACTCCTGCGGCCGCACTGCCTGTCCCCTGCAGGCTCCTGCCACTGCTGAGCTGGCTGAGGTGTTTGAGCGCATGAAGGACATGGGTGTGTGCAAAAATGTATGAGACCCAGCATATGCACTGACAATCTCATCAACTGTACTGCCCTTTTGCTGCAGTCTCCTGCCACTGCGGAGCTGGCTGAGGTGTTTGAGCGCATGACATGAGCCTACATAGGCTCATGTGTACATCATCAACCTTGCCACTGATAAACCAACCAACAACAATTGTACTGCTGCTGCACTGCAGGCTCCAGCTACTGCTGAGCTGGCTGAGGTGTTTGAGCGCATGAAGGACATGGGCGTGCTGATGGGCAAGGGCGGCCTGTACGGCAACGTGTTCCGCATCAAGCCGCCCATGTGCATCACCAGGGCCGACGCTGACTTCCTGGTGGATGTGATGGACCACACCATGGACAAGCTGTGAGGCGATAACGATACCTCAGCAGATGACAGGCAGCAGCTGAATGTGTGAGAGAGATGCTGCAGATAGGGCGCTGTTGATGCATGGCATGCAGCGTCCTCAGTGTTGACAGCATCGTGATGGACCACGCCATGGACAAGCTGTGAAGCGATAGCGCAGCATAGGTATTGTCATGTATTAGGCAGCAGCGCGTGTGTGTGTTAGGTGCTGCACATAGGGCCGCAAGTTTGTTGATGTATGGTATGCAGCAGTAACGGTGCTGACAGCTTCTTGCTTGCTGGTGGCATGCACCCAGCTGTGGTGGCCGCGTCATGGTATGTACCAGTGCGTCCTTTTGTGCTTAGGCAGTGCTGCAGGCTCCATGTGCATCACCAGGGCCGACGCTGACTTCCTGGTGGATGTGATGGACCACACCATGGACAAGCTGTGAGGCGATGCTATCTAGTAGCCCAGAAGAAACCAATCAGGCAGCAGCTGAGAGTGTGTGTTAGGTGATGCAGGGCCGCGAGTTTGTTGATGTATGGCACGCAGCATTACCGGTGCTGACAGCATCTTGCTTGCTGGTGGCATGCATCAAGCTGTGGTGGCCGCGTCATGGTGGTTACCAGTGCGTCCTTTTGTGCAGAGGCAGTGCTGCAAGCACGTTGATGCATTGTACGCTGATCTGCAATGACTTCCTAGTTGGCGTGATGGACCACGCAATGGACAAGCTGTGACGCGACAAAACAGCAGGTATCAATCAGGCAGCAGCGCAAGTTTGTGTGTTAGGTGCTGCAGATAGGGCCGCAAGTATTTGATGTATGGCATGCAGCGTCAATGGTGCTGACAGCATCTTGCTTGGTGGTGGCATCCACCCAGCTGCGAGCCGTACGCTGTGATGGTGGTCGCGTCATGGTATGTACCAATACGTCCTTTCGTCCACAGGCAGTGCTGCTGGCATGTTGTTGCGCCGTCGCGCATGTGCAGTGACCACCTAGTGACACAGCAGAGATCACCGTGACTGTCACAGCTGACAGTTTACTCTGCCAGCTGTGTATGACTGTACAACATGCCATGATGCTGTTGCTGCACCTCACAGCCATGTGAGTGCCAGCAGGCACTGTAGAATGACCTGACATTTATGTTGGCATCAGACTGGAACACAACGTGTGTTGGCGGCATGTTTCCAGCGCTCCAGGCTTGGTTGCCACATCCAGCAGCCTCATTGCAATACACAGACTCTGCGTCAATTGCTGGCGTTGCCGCCGCCATTACTGTCAGCACCCTGTGATGTGTCTGGTGTATCATCAGGAGCGGCAGCCACAGCCAATGGCGTGGCAGAACAACTCAGTTGATTTCATCACTGTGCGTGCTGAGCAGCACATAGCGCTGCAACATGCAGGGGTCTGGTGCTGGCCGACACCTTTGGTCTGTTGTGCAAGTCGTGACTGTGTTGATCATCGAGCGGCAGTGTGGTTGCAGTTGTGGTGGGCAGTGGACCTTGCTGTGCTGTGTGTGCTCGCAGACAACACGTCTGCAGTGCGGCACTACAGCAAAGCATGCAGCCTTGCATGTACCTGGATTCCAGGAGCCAGGCAGATCCATATTGCATACTGCAGTGCAGGCTTGGGCAGTGACTGGTGTCGCATGTCATTTAGACAGCTGTACACAATATACCTTGGACATCAGCCTTTCGATGGCAGCACTCTGCACTAGCAGCTTCAAGGCCAGCGCTGGCTTGAGAGTCTGCCATGACATGCAGTCATTCAATGTGTAGGCTACACCACTGTCACAGCGTGATGCATCTGTTCTGAGAGCAGGCCACTGACTGACAAAGCGTTGTCATATGTGTATGGCCAGCCAGTAGATCTTCCCCCCCTTGTAACCAACAAAAAAAGCGTTGTCATATGACGTGTGCGCAGACTGTCTGCGTCGTGCCAGAACGCCGTTGCCTAGCATACGGGTGGTGTCACTGTCATCATCATCATGTTACCCAAATCAAGTCATAACATCACCGTCGTGCCACCGTGTGCTAGACGCATGCACCATTATTGTTACCGGTGCTGTAACATGTGTAACCAGTTGCAAGGTCATCATCGTCAAATAACCAATTGCAAGGTGATGTCACATTCGCCACCCATATGCATCAGCAGCCACTGCAGCGGCACAGAGCAGCAGCCGCAGCTGCCGCACAGAGTTTGGGTGCTGTATTACTTTTACAGAGTCGAGACTCAGGCACACAACACATTGGCAGGTTATCTGCCTTAGAATGGCAAATGATCTGCCTTACGTAAGGCGTATACGATGACTCAGTCATCGTCACGTTGAACGTGTAGGCTACACTGCAGCAACACAAGGCACACCATAAACCACATACGTTGTCACATCCGCCACCAACCCCTCCTTGCCCCGCTGCTGCCTCAGCTGATGCAGCGCCTGACTCGAGCTGCCACCAAAACCATTGCCCCACAGCTTCAACACTCGCAGCTGCGGCCCTGCCTTGGACGCAGCAGCTACCAGCGAAGCAAGCCCCTTGTCTGCGATGCTGCACCTGCTGAGGTCCAGGTGCTCTAGTGCTGTGCAGCTGGGCAGGCAGGCTGCGATGTGCAGTGCTGCTTCGTCCTGTAAGCGGTTGCTGGCCAGGCTGAGGTGGCGCAGGTGGCAGCTGCCTGATGACAGCAGCTGGCGGAGGTGTTGGCCTGAACAGTTGAGAACGGGGGCAGGGCGACGGTACACACGCAGCAGAGGCACTGGCTGTGAAGTGGTGTGCAGCGCTCTTGGGCTACAAAATAGTTTGCGTGACAGGCAGTGCACTGCAGTGACTGCTGTTTGTCAGACGTCTTCTGCCACTGCTTCAGTGCTGGAGGTAGTTCAAAAGTGCGGCACCGTCGCGGCTGCCATACTTGCCATGTTGCAACAACTGCCCTCTACACAAACCAAGGATCTGCTTCTTCTAACTTAAGATCATTTGTCACGTTGCACAGCTGACGACAACAGTGTGCCGGCTGCACAAGTGACAGCACACTGTGCTTATGGCCAGCTGGCAGGCCCTGACTTCATCTCTACCAGGGGCCATGCATGACAACGATGCATGATGAACAGCAACAGGCACAGCTGATTAACATGAACCAGTGCATGCTGAGCAGTGCCCATCACCCACCTGCCAGGCCAGAGAATCTGTTGGCGCTCAGGTCCAGCCGCTGCACCGCGCCCCCCCTCTGCAGCCCATACTGCACCAGGCACTCCAGCGCCTCATCAGTCAGGCCTGCCTTGCTCAGCTGCAGCTCCTGCAAGCTGCTGTTGCGAGCCAGCATGTGTGCTAGCTGCTTGGTGGTATCCTGCTGCGGGCGCTGCTGCAGCAGCGGGCTTGCCAAGCGCAAGCTGGTCAGGCTGCGGTTGTGATCTGCTAGTGTGACAGCCAGGCAGATGACGCCTTTTTCTGTTGGCTGTGTGTTGCTGATGTCCAGGTGGCGTAGCGAGGTGTTGTGCTGCAGTGCCTGGGATAGAGCTGTGATGCCATCGTCACCCAGAGCGTTATGGCTCAGCACCAAACGCTGCAGAGTACAAGTCGCATGCAGGCAGCAATGTGAGTGAGAACTGTTGGACAAACACGGGGATATACATAATCATCGTTTTGAAAACGCTATGCAGCGACTTGGTGACACGTCAAATGGCCCACAGTGTGGCGGCCTGCTTTTGTCATGGAATCCTGCCAGTGGTACAGTGTCGCAGCTGCTGGTCCCTGTCACCAGGACAGCAGCTATCACAGGTGTGTCACGATTTCCCACAATACGCTCAAGGCTATCCCATCATTGTCATCCACTGGACTGCATGGCATGCGGTACACCGTCTGCCTACCTGCAGGGTGCACTCTGGCTGTGCCAGCGCATCTGCCAGGGCAGCAGCACCCTCTGCTGTGATCTGGTTGCTGCTGAGCTCCAGCTCCAGCAGCCCCTGCTTGCTGCTGCTGCTGCTGCCTTCATTGGTCTCCGGTGCATCATCATATTCAACATATGGCTGCATCAGCTGCGCCACCGCCTTTGCTGCTGTGTTGCCAAGCTCATTGTAACTTAGCACAAGGCGTGTAGGGCTGCTCTTGCGCAGAGCCTCGCATAGGGCAACCACCTGCAGACAGTCGAGCAGGGGGTTAGTAAGGTTGGAACTGGCATTGTGCAGCATTGGCTGATGCGCTTCCTGTGTTGAGTTCACGCGCACCTGCCAAAGAAACATGTCAGGCTGCGCTTGCTGCATGTGCAAGAGGTACATGCCCACAACTACGCACCTGGACATCAGTGAGCCTGCCTGAGAAAAGCTCCTTGCAATTGCCTTGCAGCAGCAGTGCTTGTGTGCTGCAATTCAACGATTGCATGCATGAGGTGAGCCTGACATTACGCATCCTCATTGGCTATTCGCAGAAGCAGCAGCTCAGCCTGGCAGGCAACTTGTCTCACCTGGAGCTGCTATGGAGCTGTTGCAGCACGTAAGGCACAGGAGTGCATCCAAAGCTTCTGCATGCCTCTTCGTACTTGTTCTCCATACTGCCTATTGTGTTGCCAAGCACGCCTGGGAACAGGCAGTTGAACAGGCAGTACTTGCTGCTTCCCTGATAGCAGAGGTTCGCGAACATACAACGGGAAGCTGTATTTGGTCAAGGAGAGTCAACACGTGGAGCAACTTACGCGATGCGGAAGCCTCTACGCAACGCAAAATTCGAGCACACTGTTGCCACGTTTGTATGTCGTTTGCCCTTCTATTGTTCTTCCTCTATCATGGCATAATGCGCAGTTTAGTTGATGGAAGATCTCTGTTTGCGGGCATAACCGGCGTTACATGTTACTTGCGAAGAACACCAAGGTCAAACTCGGTCAAAGTGATGGTCAAGCAGTACGGGATGCACACAGTGTTAGATACAACACATGGGCAAGATATGAACTGACCGACTAGGACCGACCAGTACGCGGTGTTATGCACCTGGGAGGTATCATTGGCCATGTGCACTCGTGCACGAGTGCACATGGCCAATGATACCTCCCAGATGCACCACACCACGCCATTGTCGGCAGATGCAGGGCAATTGCCCCAAAGACCGACTGCAGACTAGCCACACGCCCAAGCCCACAATGGCACTCGCTTAGCCTGAGCTCAGGCTGTGGCACACAATGGCATGTCAAGCCCCTAGGTGAGCCAGGAACAGAGAAAGATGACAGGTTCAGCACAAGCAACTATCTTTGGTGCTATGCTGGTTCACCAGAGACGTCAGTTGTGACGCAATTGAACGTGAAGTATGTCCAGCAACAATATTCAAGCTTAACTCTTTTTGTTCTTTGTTCACTATCCACACGCCAGTGCTCGCAGCAGCGCACCTGACGGCGCTTGTACAACAAGCACCCCGCCCCACAGGATGCAAGGTGCAGCAGCGTGCTTAGCAATGAACTGCCACAGCTGCAGCCAGAGGCGATCAGTCGCTGCCACAGGCAAGAACACAGGTAGCTGTGAATGGCACATGGCTGCATGTACCATGCAAGTCAACACACAATGGCACTAAGCGCCTGGGGGCACACCCAACACTATGCACATACCCGGCAGCCATGCCAAACAACAAGCGTGCACAGTTTGCGCTGACAGAAGCAAAGTGCCAACCAAAGCACTCAAAAGTGCTAGCTGCCACAACACTTAGAGTGCCTAACTGCAGTGCACACCAGGCGCGCTGCTGCCATTCCAGTCGCTCAGCTGCCATTCTATCAGGTGCCAATATGCAACCTCCAGTCACTCCACACTGCAGTGACAACTGCAGAGGCTCCTGTAACGCTACACGAATATGACCACTTGCTGCTGCCTGCACGAGGCACATTGAGAAGTACAACAAGCAGCTGCGCAAGCTCCATTGCCAGGGAAGCCGCACAAAACCTGCAAACACCGCGGATTGATGCCCTTACAAGCCTATTGAAAAGCATGCACAGCAACAAAACCCAGCCACCCTGGCCGGCCCGTCCAACCGCGACGGACACAAAACTGCTAGCACAGCTGCGTAGAAAGCAGCCCACCACATGATACTGCTCTCAAAGCCGTCCGTATAATTGTTGAAGTCAATGCTACTGCTATACAACCAGAACTGCTGACCAGCAATCCTGCATGCTCCGCCATATCAAGCCATCAGCTGCCCATCCCTGCTGCTGGTGGACTCTGCTGGAGCAGGGCTGGCTCCTGCTGCTGGTGTTGCCCCACCTGCTGCTGCTGTGGTGCCCGCCGCAGCTGCCGCGCAGGAGCTTGCCCCTGCCTCGGGTGCGACCGGAGCCGCTGGCTGCTGCTGTTGTTGTTGCTGCTGCTGTTGCTGCTGCTGCATCAGCTGCTGCAGCATCTGCTGCCTGATCTGATGCTGTTGCTGCCGCGCCTGCTGCTGCTGTTGCTGCTGCTGATGCAGTGCTGCTTCAGCACTCTCAGCATCAGCTGGCCCCGCAGCTGCATTCTGCTGCTGCTCCTGCAGCTGCAGTGGTGACCCCTGCAGAGCCCTGTTAGGACGAGAAGCACGGCGAGACCTGCCTGCGTCATCATCATCCTCACTGCTGCTGCCTGCGTGGCTGCTGCCATCACGCCATGGGTCCACTGGCCGCTCCCAGGCCCGCTGCATGCTCTTGCCCAGCAGCCGGCTGCCTGGCGCCGGGTGCAGCACGTCAAACGCGCCGTGTGCCCAGCTGGTCAGCGCCAGCTTCACATCATGGTGAGGCGAGAAGTCCTGCTCAAAGCGCACCTCGCGTGGGCCCTTGTAAGGCTTAGGCACAGTGCGCGTGTTGTGCCAGTACAGCTCCTGGCCATCCGGGGGGTTCTGCACTAGGATCTCAAGCCTGCCGCGCCGCGCCAGCAGCTCCACCACGCTGCCCTTCATGATGGCTGTCTTGAAGGGCAGCATGCTGCCGACTGTGATGCTGGAGCAGAAGCCTGTCGGGCGCTCAGCGTCCAGCAGAGGGCCGCGCAGGCGGTCAAACTTCTTCTCCTCTTGGTGGCACTTGTGCAGCGCCTTATCGTCATCCTGTGGAGACAGATAAGCAGGGTGTTTGTGAGGGATGAGCGGCATACGATGGACATGGCAGCTAAAATGATGCTGATTGTCATTCACGTTGTTGGTGGCGGACATGCAGACGGCACTGCTGCCTGCCCCCTCAACTACGAACAGCTGCCAGAGTGGGTGTAGAAACTGGACTATCGCAACGGCAACCGCCTACGGGCCTACTGTACACACAGCATGCACTTCGTGTTGTTGCAAGATAAGCGCAGCCAGCACTCAAAAACACTAGCGAGCATGTACTCACCACCATGCTGAGGGGCACCACACCAAACTCCACTGCAGTGTTGCCACGCACAACCAATCGCCAGCGCAGCACTGGCTGGTCTGCAGTTGACAGGTCTGATACCAGCAGCTTGGGGCCCATGCCATCAAGCTTGATGTTGAGGTATGAGCCTGGTGCTGTGGGTGGCATGAACTTGTACTGTGGTGGCACGCCTGGAGGCGTTGGTGAACTGCTTGCCCACTTGAAGCTGCCAAAGCCCACGCCGCAGTCCTCAATGAACAGCCGCGTGAGCCAACTGCGCCGCCTGCAGAACACAAAGATAAGTATTAAGAAGCAAGCCAGCAGGCATAGTAAAGTGGCCACCGCAGAGGATGCATGCAGCAGGGCAGTCCAACAGGCCCAACCTCCCTGCTGACTCTAGAGATGCGCTGCCGCCGTGCAGCTCGTCCTATCGCAAGCTGCATATCTCTGATAGACAAGCAGAGCTAGCCAGGCGCTGATGGGTCGCGGGTCAGCCCGGCAACGCGGCAACCCATACGGAACAAGGACGGCAGCAGCCCCCCAACTGCACGCACCTCCAGCGCCCTGACTGGTCTCCAGAAGCTGCCTCGGCCTGTGTCTTCGCAACAGACTCTATCAGTCTAAGCTTCGAGCTGCTGTCGAAGGCCCTAAAAGCTTTGCACACTTCGCTGACCGCACGAAGCCCCGGAGCATCCATGAAACTGAGAATCTGCACAAGCACTTCCTGAGGCAGGCCAAGCAGCATGCTGCCGGGCTCCAGCTGAACGTCCGCATCCACTGCGTTGTTCGAGGGGGCCCTGGCATCAGCAGGCTCGAGAATTCTTTGCTTCTTTGCTACCGGGACCATTACTACGTCCATGCTGGCCATACTGAACACCCCGTGAACGCCTAGTCTGCCTTCCGGAGAAGTGACCTCGCCCGTGGACAGAAGGCAGCAACACCCGGAGCAACTACTCTGATCGTGCAAACACAATGCTGACGTCTTCGAATTGGCCTGAAACCCTGAGCACCGAAACAACAAAAGAGCCAGGAACCTTGGCCAAAGCCATAGTAACGAGGTTCTGTCACAGCTCCAGCAAGGGCAGCGACAGCGCATACCCGGAATTCCGTGAGTAATGCGAGCCACCTAGCTCGATGTGTGCTGTTTATGCAGCGGGCACCTGCAGCAGGGGTTGCTGTTGTTGCTGCTACTGCTGTTACGCCTGCTGTTACTGCTGCACTAGCTTTGCAGCTGTTGCTCACCTCCGGCGCATTGCGAGCTACATTCTATGTCGTTTTGGCAACTACAGCACCACCCCTTCTGTGTACCAAGTCAAGCCAAGTAATGGGGCACCATTGTCAATGCAAGATCTTTCCATTCAACACTGCCAGTGACGGTGGCCGTGACGTTCGACTGGCAGGCACCCGCATCACGCAGCTGAGCTGTGCATGCACAATTAGAATTACATGCATGTGGTCAGTGACCACAGACACTCGCTAAGGCCTCACTGTGACATGCATGGACATCATTTCACTGATCCCTGGCAATACGCACACGACACCACGCGTCAAGGCGTTGATGCTATGGCTTAATGGGTAACATGATGATGATGATGACACCACGCGTCAAGGCCACGATCTACCCCTGAAACACAAACAATAAAGGTACGGAAGTCAGCTAGCCGTCACCTGGCAGTGCACGTGTGCATTTATCTGCTGGCCAACAAGATTCAGCCAATTGCACAGTGCAAAGGCTACCATTGTGTAGCCTACACGGTAGGGCCTACCATTGTGTAGCCTGGCAGGCTGCAAACTCTGAGCTGAGACAGCAATGCACAAAAACTGAACGGCAAATGTGGGCACGGTGTGACCCTTGTAATGCACAAGTATTGTCCACAACATCTTGCTCAGCAAGGTGCCACCAATGCTTGTAGAGGCTCCTGGCATGTTGCCAGGTCTGCTCTCATGGCTCCTGTGAACGCACAAAGCACGACAAAGGCAATCATCTCCTATCCGTGCTGGGCTGCATAGAAGATCCCACAGATGCCAAACAACAACGCAGCACCAGCTGATGCTCCCTCCAGCAGTGCTGCCATCTCTGTGACGTCCTCATATCATCGATGGGGTTGGCGACCCCGGCAGCTATGCCAGTCACTGGCACTGGCCTCTGAGTGGCAATATGCTGTTGTGCAACCCCGTCACCAAATCAACCAGCACTTGGTATGAATGTGGCAACTGCATGCTCTGCACATGCTGCTGCTTCCACTCGGGAAAGCTGCAGCCAAAACCAAACGCCCTACACAACCAGCAACTGCAGGAGCCAGACTCTGGTTGTGACAGCTGCCACACCAGCGCTATGCACGCCTGGCCACCGAACACCATATGCAACTGTGCCCACATCAGTTGCAGCTGCAGAGCGGTATGTGAGCCAGTGCTAACAGCAAACTGCACTGCAGTGCAGCGCTACTGAGCATGAAGACAACTCCAGCACTGTGTCGTTGCTGTGCTATGCACCTGCGTGACAGCTACTGAACGCAACTATCTGCTGTGCTTCTGCAAGTGCACCCATCAGCACCGCCATGTGCAAAATCAGCACCGCCATGTGCAAAATCTTGCAATGCACTGCAGCACAGCAATGTGTATGCCCAACATGCTGTCTTGCACAGCTGCCAACATGGCCCAACTGACTTGCGCTGGCCATGGCTGGTCCCCATGCAATGCACTTCGGATAGCACGACATGCACGTCCCTGCTATCAGCTACAACCGCAGCGTACCGCTTGCAGTAGCAGCTGCTGCATGCATAGCTGCCCAGCAGCTTTAACCCTGCTGTCAGGACTGTTGTCACCAAGACGCTGCTAGTGCTGCTGCATCATACCCAGGACTGGCGCTGCCATCAGCTGCGCCCTGCAATGTCAATAAACACGAACAAATGTTACAGACTGTGGATTGTAATCATAGGATGCTGCCTTCACTGGCTGAGGTACATCCAGGCAAGCAGATCAATGACACTCACCTGCTGCTGGTGGCTGCCTCAGAAGCTGGACGAGTTGCTCTCGGCCTTGTGTGCTGCTCGCTGCAGGATGAACTGCGTGGCATCTACGAACCGCTTTGCGCAGTTTTCTACGCAGTTCGTCTCCCTGCTGCTAAGGTACGAGCCTGGCGAGCTGATGCACTTCTCAAAGCAAACTTCAGTCAGCGTGGCGATCATAGTTTGCACTTGTGCTAGCTGCTGTTCACGTTCAATGAACGCCTGCAGCTGCGGTGAAGGACCAGCATTCTTGTCTGCCATGCTGCTGCTGATGTGCTTGTGCTGCTGCGCCTGGTGCTGCTTTCAACTTCAGAGAAAGCTATCAGACTTCCACCACTTCAAACAAGCAAAGGCATTAGCTCAATCTTTACAGCCACGCTGCATACAGCACGCTTGCCGCCTGTCATATGAGGACTTGACAACATGGCGAGCTAGGGCTTATGTCTTTGCTCTGCCACAGCACTGGATGGCTTATTCCTGGACAACATACACTCGTGCCATGCTTATGCAGCATGAAACTGATCCTTCCGCTGCCTTTGCCGAAGTATCTGCTGCTGGCGCTCAGTCGTCATCCTCCCAATCCACTTCAAGCTGGTCCACGTCATCAGCTAGGCCACTCGATGCCGCTGCTGCTGCCCCAGCTTGCACCGTAGCAAGCCCTGCTGCTGCTGCTCCCTGGCCCGCGCTATCAGGATCTGCTGCTGCTGCTTCTGCTGCCTGTTGCTGCTGCTGTAGTAGAGCCAAGTCCCCCGGCTGCAGCTCCCTGTTGATGGCCGTGACACAACCAGCAGCGACTGCTGCAGCCAGCGCACTAGGTATGCTGCCATCACCGCTGCTGCTGTCCCCTGCCGCACCGTCAGCGCTAGGAAGTGTGAGCCACACCACACCTTCACCTGCATTGCAGGACTGCAGCAGCTGCTTTGTGGCACACTCGGCGCCTAGCTCCAAACTGAAAAGCTGCTTCAGTTCGTTTTGTGACAAGCCGGCTGCACTGCTGCCTGACACCATGGTGGCACTCGCCAGATCTGACTTCATGATCTGCCGCTGATACACCTGCAGTCAGGTTGCGGTTCAAGTTGCAATAAAGAAAGTGAACCAGCAGGTCTGTGGGTTGCGTGTTCATTGCTGGCAGTCGATCTTGTTGCTTTGGGACCACCACAGATTCGCAACACGAGACACTACGGCTAACACAGAACAGACCTGCCAGTGACTTGTCATGCAGATGCAGCATGTGCTGGTTTGGCAGTGATGCGGCCCTGTCACCACCAGCCACCCGGAAACAACCAGGAATCAGCTGCTCACCCATCCTACAATTTTCAAATCTCGTGTACCAGGAGCGCAGTCCACCTTCAAGTGCCTTTAGTAACCATGCGGTGTGTTTGGCTGCTCTTGCAGGTGATAAACATGCCTATGTGCAGCAGC
>CADDIJ020002487.1:0-10070 GCA_902809745.2 Tetradesmus lagerheimii | reverse complement strand
TCGACCACGCTCCCACACCATCGAGTCTGACTTAATGGCAAGCTCCACGGCGTCATGCAGCGTGGTTGGCTGCTGCAGCTTGACGTGAATGCGCACCTCCGGCTTCAGACCGCGGATGAAGCGATGAATGCGGCCGTTCTCGTCCATGTGCGGCAGCTCCAGCATGTAGGTGTTGAACTCCTGGGCATAGGCGAACACGCTACGCGTTTGGGTGAGCCGGTCAAGCCTCTCCCGCGCGTCCACCTCTGGGTCAACAGGGGTGAAACGGGCGATAAAAGCCTTCTTGAACTCATCCCAAGAAGCGTAGGGCTGAGCCTTGCCCACCGCCACAGCCTGCTCATGCTGGCGGTACCAGTTGAGGGCTGAGTCCTTGAGGAAGGCCGCTGCCACCGTCACAATGGAAGAGCTGCTGAGGTTGGCGCCCTCGGCCGCAAGGTACGTCTCCATCTTGTGGCACCAATTGACAGGGGTAGGCTGCCTGCCATTGGTCTCTGGTGGCTTGGGGAGCTTCAGCTTGCTTGTAGGCACAGCACTGGTCTGCTGCTGCAGCATCTGCTGAAGCGCGTGCTGAAGCTGAGCCACCTGCTGCTGTAAGGCCAACATCTCCGGCGACACTCCAGATCCCTCCATGGCTGCTTAGCAAGCGGACTCACAATCAGAGACGCCCTTGGCCTTGGCCTCCTTAGTGATGTGCTCCTCTATTGCCGTGTGAAGAAGATTCCGGAGCTTCTCCTGGTGTGCGCGGAGCTCTGCCGCCTGGGCTGCCCGAATGCGCGCACAAACGTCTTTAAAAGGGATTAGCTTGCGCACCTCCTTCTTGAAGCACTGGGGCTTCACGGGCGTGGCTGAGGTTTGGTGAGGATGTTGAGAATCTTCCGGATGCGCGGAGAGTAGGTTGAAGACTTGGGAATTTTCTTGGCTGGATGCTTCTTGATGTTAGTGGAAGGCTTAAGGCAATGATAGTCGGTCTTGGCAGGAAGGTTCCGGATAGGAGTAGAAGTGACGAACTCCACGCCGTTGAGCTCAAAGGTTGTCCGGAACTTGGCGACGCTTGGGTGCGAGGGAGGCTCCAGAAACTTCACCTTGGGTGCAGGCTTCTCCGGATTGTACTTGCCTGGCATATGCCGGACGCTTGTAGAATCTCCAGGACTCCTCGGTGTTCGTAGACAATCTCAGCTACCACTTGTCACGCCTTGTCGGCGGATCCTTTGGCAACTAAGGTCTTCTATAGCGATTCGACGTAGGCCGTAGTTGTATAGAAGGCTCAGTTAGTTACCAAGGGAAGGCTTCACACAATAGACGAGGCTACGAGGACTTGAAAGGTCTGATGGAAAGACTTCTTAAGTGAATACTTCTTGTTGAGTGAGGAGAGGCCCCCTCTATTTATAGCCTTGGCGAAAACCTACAACGCCTCCTCAACTGCCTACAATTGGAACATTCTGGACCAAGGAAGCTTCTAGACAATCCTAGAACATACTACTTCCGGAAACATCTAGAACTTCGGGAACATCTGGAACCTTCTGGAAACATCCAGAAACTTCCGGTTCCTTCAACCTTACAACCGGAGGCCTTTTACCGTCACTCAGCTGGCACCATACGACATCATCCTTGGCAAGCCTTGGTTGACTGCTCACAACCCTGCCATCGACTGGGTGTCTAACACCATCACCATTGAAAAGAGGGACGTCACATACACCTTGCAGCAACCCTCTAACATCGAGAGGACAACTCCCGGTGTCAGTTTGTTGTCTGCACTTCAACTCAAGCGGGAGTTACGCAAGGGCGCAATTGCTTACCTTGCCATCCTCAAGGAGGTTGAGGAGGACCCAACTATCCGTGCGATAGATGACCTCTCCCTTCCTTCGGGGGATCCCGAGTGGGTTGAACGGATGAAGGGGGTACTTCACAAGTACTCAGCCATCTTTGGCAAACTGCCAAAAGGTGTACCTCCATCCCGAGGTGTGGAACATGAGATTGAGCTGGAGCCTGGTGCCAAGCCCCCTTACCTACGTATTTATCACATGAGCCCTTTGGAGCTGGCGGAGGTCAAGCGACAACTAACGGACCTGATTGACATGGGGTTCATCCAACCTTCCAAGTCGCCGTATGGAGCACCCATTCTTTTGTTCCTAAGAAGAATGGTAAGCTTCGTATGTGCATTGACTATCGGGCGCTGAACAAGATAACGGTGAAAAACCGCTATCCTTTGCCTCGCATTGACGAGCTGATGGATCAGCTTCATGGGGCGACGATATTCAGCAAGCTTGATCTTCAAAGTGGCTATTGGCAGATCCGCATTGCTGAGCAAGATGTGCCAAAAACCGCGTTCCGGACGCGTTATGGTCACTTTGAGTGGAAGGTTATGCCTTTTGGGTTGACCAACGCACCCGCAACTTTTCAGCATTTGATGAATAAGATTTTGCAGCCATATCTTGATAAGTTCGTGGTGGTGTACTTGGATGACATCTTGATCTTTTCCAAAACACCTGAGGAGCATTTGGAGCACGTGGCTAAGGTACTCGCGGTTTTGAGGGAGAATCAGCTTTATGTGGGGCTTGACAAATGTGCATTTGGGCTCAGCGAAATCGATTTCTTGGGACATGTCGTCAGTGCCGACGGCATTAAGCCAGATCCCAAGAAGGTGGCAGCGGTTACGGAGTGGCCGACACCTGGCACTGTGCGTGAAGTGCGAGGTTTTCTCGGTTTGACTGGTTACTACCGGCGCTTCATTCAGCACTATGCTCAAAAGGCGTACCCGTTGACGGAGCTCACCAAGGAGAGCATCAAGTGGCACTGGCGGGATGATGTAGAAGGTCGGGCCTTCGACGAGCTCAAGAAGGCATTGGTGTCCGCACCTGTACTGGTGACGCCTGATCCGAGCTTGCCTTATGAGGTCTACACCGACGCCTCCAAGTTTGCGCTTTGAGCGGTACTACTTCAAAATCAGGGCAAGGGCTTGCAACCCGTGGCTTATCTGTCACGGAAGCTCTCGCCAACAGAGCGCAACTACCCCACTGGAGATCGGGAGATGCTTGCAATCTACTACGCTCTACAGCAGTGGCGTTGCTATCTGGAAGGAGTTCCCTTCAAGGTCAACTCTGATCACCTGAATCATACTTGGTTCAACAAGAAGCATGATCTTTCTCGACGACAGGCCAAGTGGAGTCAGTGGATCGAGTCGTACTGCAGTGGTACGGAGATTGCTTACAAGGAGGGAGCTAAGAATTTGTCAGATCCTCTGTCACGGCGCCCGGATCTCGCCTCAATTGAGCTTGCTACGGCATCTGTGCCTAGCAACTTGAAAGAGGAGATTCAGGCTGGATATGAGAAGGATCACTACTATGATGACGTGATGCCAGGTCTGTGGATGCATGATGGGTTGGGGTACTTCCAGGATCGCGTGGCTATCCCAGCAATTCCCGAGCTCAGGAAGCGCATTATTGCCGAGTGCCATGACTGTCCAAGTGCAGGACATCTTGGCCACACCAAGACCCTTCAACGTGTGGCCAGGAGATTTTGGTGGCCGCACATGAGCCGTTCTGTCTATTCTTATGTTGTGGCATGTCCTTCTTGTCAGCGCAATAAGCCTGTGATGCAGCGACCTCTTGGTTTTCTGCAGCCTTTACCTGTGCCTACGGCAAAATGGGAGCAGATTACCATGGATTTGATCACAGATCTGCCTGTTACCAAGGAGGGGCATGATGCGGTGGTGACCTTTGTGGATCGCCTGACCAAGATGGTCCACTTTGCACCCACCACTAAGACTGCAGGAGCGGAGGCGATCGCCAACGTATTTGTGCGTACATGGTATAAGCACCATGGTTTGCCTCGTGTCATTATCTCTGACAGGGATCGGCGGTTTCTGAGCCACTTTTGGCAGGCATTGTTCAAAGCTCTTGGCACTGAGCTGCGGTTTTCTACAGCTTTTCACCCGCAGACTGATGGCCAGAGTGAGCGTGCGAACCGCACCTTGGAAGAGGTGTTACGCCACTTTGTTTCACCTCGCCAGGATGATTGGGACGATTACCTAGATTTGGCGGAGTTTGCTATCAATGATTCAGTCAGTCCTTCTACGGGCTACACGCCTTTCTATTTGGCGTATGGTCAGAATGTGTCCTCACCTATTGATTTGGCAGATGTGATCGTGCCAGCAGCGCAGATGCGTGCTCAGGAAATGACGGACGCAATTGAGCATGCCAAGGCCAAGCTTCGGGAGTCCCATGAGCGCCAAGCGCGCGCAGCCAACAAGGAGCGACAACACTACCTGTTCCAAGTCGGAGACAAGGTGAAGCTGTCCACAATCAACCTCAATTTACCATCCACGATGAGCAAGAAGCTCGCAGCTCGCTTCATTGGCCCTTCACGGTGGAGAAGGTCATCAATCCGGTGGCCTACAAGCTGAAGCTTCCTGCTTCTCTCAAGATTCACCCTGTATTCCACATCAGCTTACTCCGGCCATGGAAGGAAGATGCGCAGTTCCCTGACCACAAAGGACACTCTGCACCCGTGCTCGTCTACCCTGATGACGACCAGTGGCTGGTAGACAAGCTCCTTGACAAGCGGCGTGAGCGAGACGGCCGGCGCTGGATTATCAAGTACTTGGTCCGTTGGCTCAATTGTGGCCCAGAGGATGATTCATGGGAGCCAGCAAGCAACATTGAGCAGAGCTTAATAGATGAGTATGAAGCCTCTCATCATGCAATGTAAGGTTGAAGGAACCGGAAGTTTCTGGATGTTTCCAGAAGGTTCCAGATGTTCCCGAAGTTCTAGAAGTCTCCGGAAGGATGTAGATGTTTCCGGAAGTAGTATGTTCTAGGATTGTCTAGAAGCTTCCTTGGTCCAGAATGTTCCAATTGTAGGCAGTTGAGGAGGCGTTGTAGGTTTTCGCCAAGGCTATAAATAGAGGGGGCCTCTCCTCACTCAACAAGAAGTATTCACTCAAGAAGTCTTTCCATCAGACCTCTCAAGTCCTCGTAGCCTCGTCTATTGTGTGAAGCCTTCCCTTGGTAACTAACTGAGCCTTCTATACAACTACGGCCTACGTCGAATCGCTATAGAAGACCTTAGTTGCCAAAGGATCCGCCGACAAGGCGTGACAAGTGGTAGCTGAGATTGTCTACGAACACCGTGGAGTCCTGGAGATTCTACAAGCTTCCGGCATATGCCAGGCAAGTACAATCCGGAGAAGCCTGCACCCAAGGTGAAGTTTCTGGAGCCTCCCTCGCACCCAAGCGCCGCCAAGTTCCGGACAACCTTTGAGCTCAACGGCGTGGAGTTCGTCACTTCTACTCCTATCCGGAACCTTCCTGCCAAGACCGACTATCATTGCCTTAAGCCTTCCACTAACATCAAGAAGCATCCAGCCAAGAAAAAAATTCCTAAGTCTTCAACCTACTCTCCGCGCATCCGGAAGATTCTCAACAACATCCTCACCAAACCTCAGCCAACGCCCGTGAAGCCCCAGTGCTTCAAGAAGGAGGTGCGCAAGCCAATCCCTTTTGAAGACGTTTGTGCGCGCAATCGGGCAGCCTAGGCGGCAGAGCACCGCGCACATCAGGAGAAGCTCCGGAATCTTCTTCAAACGGCGATTGAGGAGCACATCACTAAGGAGGCCAAGGCCAAGGGCGTCTCTGATTGTGAGTCCGCTTGCTAAGCAGCCATGGAGGGATCTGGAGTGTCGCCAGAGATGTTAGCCTTATAGCAGCAGGTGGCTCAGCTTCAGCACGCGCTTCAGCAGGTGCTGCAGCAGCAGACCAGTGCTGTGCCTACAAGCAAGCTGAAGCTCCCCAAGCCACCAGAGACCAATGGCAGGCAGCCTTCCCCTGTCAATTGGTGCCACAAGATGGAGACGTACCTTGCGGCCGAGGGCGCCAACCTCAGCAGCTCTTCCATTGTGACGGTGGCAGCGGCCTACCTCAAGGACTCAGCCCTCAACTGGTACCGCCAGCATGAGCAGGCTGTGGCGGTGGGCAAGGCTCAGCCCTACGCTTCTTGGGATGAGTTCAAGAAGGCCTTTATCGCCCGTTTCACCCCTGTTGACCCAGAGGTGGACGCGCGGGAGAGGCTTGACCGGCTCACCCAAACGCGTAGCGTGTTCGCCTATGCCCAGGAGTTCAACACCTACATGCTGGAGCTGCCGCACATGGACGAGAACGACCGCATTCATCGCTTCATCCGCGGTCTGAAGCCGGAGGTGCGCATTCACGTCAAGCTGCAGCAGCCAACCACACTGCATGACGCCGTGGAGCTTGCCATTAAGGCAGACTCGATGGTGTGGGAGCGTGGTCGAAACGGCAACAGCCGCTTCGTCAACATGAGCAGCAACAACCGTGGAGCGGTTGCAAGGGGCGGACCGGCACCCATGGAGCTCGGAGCAATGGAGCCGCAGAAACCCAGGAACCAGCCGCTCAAGTGCTTCTACTGTGGCAAGCCAGGGCACAAGCGGCGGGATTGCAAGAAGCTGCAAGCGTACAAGCAGCGTGATGGGGACACCTCTGCACGGTCAAACTGAAGGGCGCGTGCAGTAGTGTGGGTCGTACTGTGCGCATTGAGCAGGCTCAGCCCCGTGCGCCTGTGAGAGACTCACGCCAGGTAGAAGGCTCACAAAGGCCTAGTGAGCCTGGAGCATCCAGTGCAGCCCAGGGAAAAGCGGGTACCCGTCGTTGTGGACGACTGCGGGACTGTACCTACTGGCTGTTCAACCGCCTGGAGAAGGTCAAGTATGCCGATGCTTACGGGCCATTCTCAGTGGACGCCTGCGCACGTGAGGAGACTGCCCAGGCTGACAAGTTCTACAAGGGCTTCACTGACTTCCGCAAGGCTAATGTCAGCGGCGAGTCAGTATGGCTGAATGTGCCTTTCCGGCATGCTGGCCAATATCTGAGGCACTACCTGGATTGTAAGAAGACCGCACCGGAGACGACATGCGGCGTGTTTATCCTGCCCAAGTGGGACAGGAAGCCGTGGTGGAAGCTGACGCAGGGGATGAGGGTAATTCACGAGTACCCTGCGGGAACGGAGGGCTTGTTCTCTATCCCATCCGGGGACAGGTGGGTGGAGCAAGCTTCTCAATGGCCGGTGATCATCCTGTGGGATCCGCCCGTGAACACAGGAGTGAAGCCAAGGCCATGGGAGGAGGAGTTGCCAGCGAAGCAGGAGCAGGAGACACTCACTGCACCCGAGGCCGAAGACTCGTGCACCGCCATGGAGCTAGGTGGTCTTGAGCCTGCTAGCCATGAGCTCATTCGTCTGAAGGCCAAGTGCCGCGGCGAGGTGCTTGATGTGCTAGTAGACTCAGGTGCGAGTGAGGACTACATCGATCCGAGGGTGGTGATGAAGTTCCGATTGCCTACTCTCAAGCTCCATCGACGTCAAGTGAGGCTCGCCAACGGTTCACTGCAAGATGCGGGGACGGTCGTGCCTGACCTACGTTTCCGTATTGGACAATTCAAGGACCGGAGGCCTTTTACCGTCACTCAGCTGGCACCATACGACATCATCCTTGGCAAGCCTTGGTTGACTGCTCACAACCCTGCCATCGACTGGGTGTCTAACACCATCACCATTGAAAAGAGGGACGTCACATACACCTTGCAGCAACCCTCTAACATCGAGAGGACAACTCCCGGTGTCAGTTTGTTGTCTGCACTTCAACTCAAGCGGGAGTTACGCAAGGGCGCAATTGCTTACCTTGCCATCCTCAAGGAGGTTGAGGAGGACCCAACTATCCGTGCGATAGATGACCTCTCCCTTCCTTCGGGGGATCCCGAGTGGGTTGAACGGATGAAGGGGGTACTTCACAAGTACTCAGCCATCTTTGGCAAACTGCCAAAAGGTGTACCTCCATCCCGAGGTGTGGAACATGAGATTGAGCTGGAGCCTGGTGCCAAGCCCCCTTACCTACGTATTTATCACATGAGCCCTTTGGAGCTGGCAGAGGTCAAGCAACAACTAACGGACCTGATTGACATGGGGTTCATCCAACCTTCCAAGTCGCCGTATGGAGCACCCATTCTTTTTGTTCCTAAGAAGAGTGGTAAGCTTCGTATGTGCATTGACTATCGGGCGCTGAACAAGATAACGGTGAAAAACCGCTATCCTTTGCCTCGCATTGACGAGCTGATGGATCAGCTTCATGGGGCGACGATATTCAGCAAGCTTGATCTTCAAAGTGGCTATTGGCAGATCCGCATTGCTGAGCAAGATGTGCCAAAAACCGCGTTCCGGACGCGTTATGGTCACTTTGAGTGGAAGGTTATGCCTTTTTGGTTGACCAACGCACCCGCAACTTTTCAGCATTTGATGAATAAGATTTTGCAGCCATATCTTGATAAGTTCGTGGTGGTGTACTTGGATGACATCTTGATCTTTTCCAAAACACCTGAGGAGCATTTGGAGCACGTGGCTAAGGTACTCGCGGTTTTGAGGGAGAATCAGCTTTATGTGGGGCTTGACAAATGTGCATTTGGGCTCAGCGAAATCGATTTCTTGGGACATGTCGTCAGTGCCGACGGCATTAAGCCAGATCCCAAGAAGGTGGCAGCGGTTACGGAGTGGCCGACACCTGGCACTGTGCGTGAAGTGCGAGGTTTTCTCGGTTTGACTGGTTACTACCGGCGCTTCATTCAGCACTATGCTCAAAAGGCGTACCCGTTGACGGAGCTCACCAAGGAGAGCATCAAGTGGCACTGGCGGGATGATGTAGAAGGTCGGGCCTTCGACGAGCTCAAGAAGGCATTGGTGTCCGCACCTGTACTGGTGACGCCTGATCCGAGCTTGCCTTATGAGGTCTACACCGACGCCTCCAAGTTTGCGCTTGGAGCGGTACTACTTCAAAATCAGGGCAAGGGCTTGCAACCCGTGGCTTATCTGTCACGGAAGCTCTCGCCAACAGAGCGCAACTACCCCACTGGAGATCGGGAGATGCTTGCAATCTACTACGCTCTACAGCAGTGGCGTTGCTATCTGGAAGGAGTTCCCTTCAAGGTCAACTCTGATCACCTGAATCATACTTGGTTCAACAAGAAGCATGATCTTTCTCGACGACAGGCCAAGTGGAGTCAGTGGATCGAGTCGTACTACAGTGGTACGGAGATTGCTTACAAGGAGGGAGCTAAGAATTTGTCAGATCCTCTGTCACGGCGCCCGGATCTCGCCTCAATTGAGCTTGCTACGGCATCTGTGCCCAGCAACTTGAAAGAGGAGATTCAGGCTGGATATGAGAAGGATCACTACTATGATGACGTGATGCCAGGTCTGTGGATGCATGATGGGTTGTGGTACTTCCAGGATCGCGGGGCTATCCCAGCAATTCCCGAGCTCAGGAAGCGCATTATTGCCGAGTGCCATGACTGTCCAAGTGCAGGACATCTTGGCCACACCAAGACCCTGCAACGCGTGGCCAGGAGATTTTGGTGGCCGCACATGAGCCGTTCTGTCTATTCTTATGTTGTGGCATGTCCTTCATGTCAGCGCAATAAGCCTGTGATGCAGCGACCTCTTGGTCTTCTGCAGCCTTTACCTGTGCCTACGGCAAAATGGGAGCAGATTACCATGGATTTGATCACAGATCTGCCTGTTACCAAGGAGGGGCATGATGCGGTGGTGACCTTTGTGGATCGCCTGACCAAGATGGTCCACTTTGAACCCACCACTAAGACTGCAGGAGCGGAGGCGATCGCCAACGTATTTGTGCGTACATGGTATAAGCACCATGGTTTGCCTCGTGTCATTATCTCTGACAGGGATCGGCGGTTTCTGAGGCACTTTTGGCAGGCATTGTTCAAAGCTCTTGGCACTGAGCTGCGGTTTTCTACAGCTTTTCACCCGCAGACTGATGGCCAGAGTGAGCGTGCGAACCGCACCTTGGAAGAGGTGTTACGCCACTTTGTTTCACCTCGCCAGGATGATTTGGCGGAGTTTGCTATCAATGATTCAGTCAGTCCTTCTACGGGCTACACGCCTTTCTATTTGGCGTATGGTCAGAATGTATCCTCACCTATTGATTTGGCAGATGTGATCGTGCCAGCAGCGCAGATGCGTGCTCAGGAAATGACTGACGCAATTGAGCA
>CADDIJ020002484.1:0-58664 GCA_902809745.2 Tetradesmus lagerheimii | reverse complement strand
ACTAGTAAGCTGGTATATCCTGTGAAGATGTTGTAGTTGCTGATAAGTTGGACAGGGGCCCAGGTGGGGAGATTGAGTGTTCTGATAGCCATTTCTGCGACAGGCAGCGGGTCGTAGCGACAAGAATCAATCATAATGCCTTGATGGCGAACAGATGGCGTGTTGCCTGGACTGTGGCAGCTTGTGCCGGGGGTCGTTGTTGAGGGCGATGCCTCAGGGTTCGATAGGCGCAGTGCTGAGGCTTCAGCACTGCCCTTAATGCAAAATGCGATCATGAGGCATATGTGGAGCAAGTGCAAGGCGCTGGGAGTGCGGCATTGAGGTCTGCCATGCAGGGGTGCGGTGTGATCGCTCTGCTGCCCCTCGCTCCAGTGACGCCACCGGCTGGGGCGTGTGATAACGAAGGGAGGAGACTTCAACCGCTTATTTCGTCTGCATTTGTCCTCACCTGCGCGCGCCTTCACTTTTCAAGCTCGCACAGGCTCCTCTACATTAATCGCTTCTTGTTTTTATTGCCTCCCAATATCAGTGGTGCAGCACAACATCCGCCATCCTTCAAATTTATACTGCTGCCTTTGGACCAAGAGTGATTAAACAAAACAAACCAGTAGCACGTGCTTATGTGACTAATCTGAGCCAAATGCGCCGTGGCCCTGCAGTTGAGTTGTGCATGAAAATGCGTCTAGAGTGTCTGCCACTGTGTGCTATTCATAGTTGCCAGCGCCGCAATGAAACCACTGTACAGCGTACCCAGCGAGAATCATGCCCTGCCTGCCACAGTGCACTTGAAACACTTGCTCACTTTTTGTTGGAGTGCCCTGCTTATTCTGCCTGTAGAACCACCCTTTTTAACAAATTACAAGAGACTGTGCCTGCCACACTGGCGGCTATTCAAGCAGGCCCACCGGCCAATACCTGGAGGGTGTTGCTGACAGATGATGTCCTAGGCAATGATGAACCTGCCCGGCCAGCTGGAGCCGAGCGCGAAGACGCGGGTGCTGTGACAGCCATGAGAGCAGTAGCTGATTTTGCGTGTGAGATTTGGAAGCTGCGGAGTACCGTCCTCACAGGACGCGGGACCAATGAGGGCAGCCTTATGGTGTAAGGCCTTGTTGGTGAACCTTGTCATTTTGAGTCAATTATTTGTGTGTGATCATGTGTCAGAAGGGCATCTTAATGTACTGTGTGTGGCGAGAGAATGTCACACCCTGTGAGGCCGCTGTATGTCATTCCCAGGTCCTGCCAACCACATCGTGTTACAATGTCAGTAACATTGATGTCCAGGACTGTGCAAACGGGATAACATATGGTGTTATGGTGGGTTTTAGGTTGGTTTCCACCCCCATACCTGGCCGTGTTATGGCTCAAACCATAGTCAGTTCGGTGAGACCAATAGTGTCTGGGATTGTCGGTGTTTTTCAACACCCGTTTAGAAAGCCATACCCCAGCTCTACTCACCTGGCTCCTATGTTTTGGCCCCATAGCAGCAGAAATCCAGTGCATGCCCAATTACAAATATAATTTTTCTCTCTTCATGAACACTAATTTGTATGACAAGGATACCAACACTATAGGCTGTGTAACTAACTAACTAACTAACTAACTAATCCAAACCCATCACTTATCGCCAGCACATGCTGACTAGAGGCCCACCGACCCCAACCACCAAATCCAGACCAGTTATGTTTCAAACACCGCGGCTACACCCCTCAGCAGCCGTGATGCAACGCTGTCTTTGTCCTGCTATAAATCCAAGCCCATCACTTATCGCCAGCACATGCTGACTAGAGGCCCACCGACCCCAACCACCAAATCCAGACCAGTTATGTTTCAAACACCGCGGCTACACCCCTCAGCAGAATGTGTGTATAACTACATCATGCCGCCTAGCAGACTACAGTATACCGCTAGTACACAATGGAAAGGCAAGCACTCCTCCTCCTCTAGTAGAGTGCGAGTGGATCCTTCCAAAGGAGTCCAGTCCATCGCTGGGTTGCTGCAGCTAATGCTGGACTGGCATCACAAGATGAAGATTCATGGCCATCCGCATGCATGGTCCTTCAAAAACATTGAAAGATTTTACAGAATGTACCACAAGTACAAGGAAACGGGCACGCTTTCCCCGGCTGAGATGCAAACACTCAGAAACACGGTCAACGGAGTGCCCACCAATGAGAACCCAAGGGGGTGGTCGATCCGCACATGGGAAGCAGAGCACTATCCAGCTGAGAAAGGCATAGCACCTGTCCCGCCCAATGATGTTGCAAGCTGTGCAACACTCCTCCCCGAAGAGGCATTTCAGAACTTGTTCGACTGGATGCACCATGCCCAACCGTCAGACTTCAACCTTGACTTCGTCACTTCGGTTTACAACAAACTTAAGAACACTGGCAGCTTGACTGACAAGCAAAAGCAAGGTGTAATCAATACAGCATGCCGGAAGGAGGTGAGGGATTGGGTTCGCAGCAACCCAGATAAGAAAGGCACAGGGCCGCCGCCACCAGAACCACTACCGGAACTTGCGCCCGAGGGTTGCATGCTGCTTAATGATGAGGATGATGAATGAATTGATTTACTGAGTTTAACCTTGTAATGGCACGCGATGCGAAAAGTACATGCCCGCAGGGATGCCCCGTCACTGCCAACATGTAGCTGCTCTCCCGACGTGCTGGCCACAGATTAGCCACCTCACTGAATTTGCACGTGCACGGTTTAGCTGCCTTGCCCCTAGCCAGGGAGCACAACAGCCATACACATCAATGCTACTATGCTCCTAATCCCTTTGGCCTGTGGGTGTTTGTAGGTGCTACTGATGCAACTATGTTTCTGATTGAGTGGATTGACAGCTATCACCGCGAGCTACTTGATCAATGCATGTCTGCCGAATTTGTTCGAACAAAGGACCCGTCTGTTACAGTCCACACCTGCTCAGCTGTCACTGTTGCGCTCAATAAGAACGTGTTTGCCTACCATTGCAAATCTTCAAAATGCCGACAAGGTACACTTGGCCTTCCTTCGCTACATGACCGGTACTGGTAAACGCTCTAGTTTGGATGTGTTAATGCGTGAGCTGCACCGCCTGCCTGTCATGCACCATTGGGTTGTTCTAGCAGTGCGTTGGTGGGAGCGCCTCCAGGCTATGGATCAGGATAGGCTTGCACGGGTTGCATGGGTATCGGATGTGGAACTGGCGTTGAGTGGCTGCACAGGCTGTTGGACATATGATCTATTGCACACCATGCAGCGACTCGGGGTCATTGACCAAGCAGCATGACGGGCGCCTGGCGTGTCAGCTGCAACCGTGTGCGGGCTTGAGTTGAAAGCTGAAGATGTGTCTGCTGCACTCACCCGCTTGGTCAAGCAGGGATGGGCAGACGGGGGTGCTGAGGTAGCTGACCCAAGGTCGGCGCCCAGCCACCACGTGACCATGTGCACGCACGCTGCATGGGTGCACCCTATGGATGATGACGCCGCTTTTGACCGTAGCACGCAACCAGAGTACATGCAGCTGTGTTTGCCATTTCGTGTGCTACAATGCCTGGTGCGGCTCCGCACAGGAGTTGCTCAGCTAGAGGTGCAGTTAGGCAGGCATGCACGCCCTCGGGTGCCCAGGCCTCGACGTGTTTGTAGGTTGTGCTCGCTTGCTAGCCCTGCAACCGCCAGCCGGCCTGCGTGGCGCACACGTGTGCATGCCCGGACTGGGACCCATGACAATGTGGAAGATCTCAGACACTTCCTGTTGGAGTGCCCTGCATATGACCACTTGCGTGATGCTCATCAGAGTATATTCTGTCCTGATGGCACCACCAATCGTTGTGCTGATGAGATGGTGTCGCGTGTTCTAAACTGTGAAGATCAAGAGAGCTTGGCTGTTGTTGTATACCAGATGTGGTTGTATCGCTCGGTGCTGTTAGGGTTATCGCCTGACCACACCAGCGTACCGATCCAGCCAGAGGGCTATGTCCCTTCAGATGACACCCTAGACGCTGTTGCCTCTAGCCCATAAGACTTTGACATTTCCTGACAAATTTCATATGCAGTTGTGCCACAGATCTGGTTTGTTGCCGCCTTATGCCGCATTAGTCGCCCTTGTTCTTGCTTCTGATTGTGAGATCTTGACAACATGCTCTCGGTTGGTGTGCTTCTTCAGCACAAGCTGCTGGCTGAGTGGGGTGTGTCTCTGACACACCGCAAATATAATTGCTTGCTTATCCTGGAGAGAACTTGTGCTCATCTGATGGCGTCAATGTGTTGCATCGAGCGCTCATCTCCTTTTGTCACGTGTTGACTCTGTGCTCATTTGGGGTGGCTCATACCATCTAAGATGGTGACTGGACCCACATGTAACTACTCTCTCTCTAAAATGCAGCTGCCAAAGCAGTTGATGAAAGAATTGCTTTCGGTGATGGATTTATAGACGTTGCCACTGGAACATTTCACAACTTGCCGTACAAGACCAACCACTACGTATTAGCAACCGTGAACCTATGCTATGCACAAATTTCAAAGGCAACCCCTCGGGAGATAGAAGAAGCTCGTGCGTTGTTATCCGCGTGGTTTCCAGAGTCTTATGAGATGTGCTGGCTGCTACGCCAACTCAGTAGGGCTCTTGCGCCAGCACTCGGTGACACAAGCAAGTCTGTGATCATGTATGTTGACACGCTTGGGCCAGCCCAAGGCAACCAGGGCAAGACCACGTTTTTGACAACTGTAATTCAATAATTGTTTGGACACGGCCTTTGTATGGTCTCGCCTGGTGATTCCTTGACAATTAGCCAGAGCTCAACATACCTGAAGCGCAAATCATGTCATGTACACCCGTTGGCGGTTGAGGCTTTTGATGAGTTGAGTTCGAGCAACACTGTAAGCTAGTAACTTGATGTTGCCACCCTCAAGTACATGACATCTGGCAGCCTGGGATCAAGCAACCTGACGTTTATATGTTGCAACCCATCTAACTTGCTAGATCTAGGTGCCTTGGCCATCAGTGACCCAGCCTGTTATAGCAGACTATGCATGCTTCCGGCGCGCGCCATGTTCAACTCCCCACCACCAGGCAATCTGCATACCAGGACAGAGCGATTGTTGCCAGCGCTCTGCAATTTGTTGTTGCAAGAGCATACCGTGTATCTGCATGACGGTTGCTTACCAATCCCAGAAAGCATGAAAGAACACAAGCAACTACTGACTCGGAGCACAACTGCCCAGGTTTTTGCAACAGCTCATGTGCAAATAATCAAACAGTGGTTGTCCAACACAATCATCCATGTGCCAGGAACCACACTCCATTGCTCTGTACTGACTGATCACTTCATTAGCTGTCACACACAGTTGCTTTAGCGTTGCAACGCCACTACCAAAATAGGGGGATGGCACCATCCTTGCAGATCCTTGTTGATAGCTTGCTTGACGCTTGCCTGGCTCTAAGTGGCATTGCTAAGCATGATGGGGCGTACCTGAATGTGATGCTACCTGTCTAGCTATTCTAATCCCTCACTTTGAAAGCCCCACCTATAAGCTATAGCCTGCGCATTGACTGACACAGCATGTATTGCTGAGATGATCATCTCATGAGTAGCGTACACTGTACACATAGGCTATGCCCATTTAAACCCTGTTCATGCTCATACACCAGCTGTGCAAGTAGGAAGGATGCAGGTGCAGGCAGTCGTTGTGTGTAAGCAACCAATTGATCTTTTGATACAACACAGCTGTATGTTGCAAGCAAGGGGTTTGGGGGTGATTATAGCAGTTTGACAGAATGCTTCGCCAGTGGTAGCAAAGATTGTGCTTTTCGCAATGGCTGGCTGCCTTCCGCTGGTGTTCAACCAGTTGCTGCTGTTGCATGTTTGCTGCTTCTAATTTTACCTGGTATTTGACTATAGCTTCCTCCAGGTCCAGGCTCATCCCAGCTGCAAATGACTGCTTGACACAGTCCTCCCAGGCTGCGGCACTTTCCCTCCACAGTAACTGCCACAAGCCACAGGAGGCATGCTCCGAACGGCGCTGCAATCTGCTGAACGCCTCCAATCCCTTGGGATCCAGAATCTCGCTGATGGCCTTTGCTGCGCCTGTGAGTGGTTGCACCTGCTTGCCGCAGAGGGGTGCTAAAGCGAGGAGTGCTGTGCTGGCTTTGCTTGCAGACGCAGCAACATCGATACGGTCTGTTGCATCTCCAATGTACGCAGCCCAAACTGCAGGCAGCAGCAAATCAGGCAAAATGTGTTGGACGGAGCAGCATGTGGTGTGAAGGGTACTGACATGCTACTACTGGCAGGAGCATGCTTGCTGTTGCCTGCATTTTGCTGTTACCCCACAATGTGCATAAACGAGACACACCTTGCTGTCCAGGCAGGTTGTTGCATTTGAGCAGCGCCATACTGCTGGAGCAGCGTTGCTGCACAGCTGAGGCGGCTCTGAAATGGCTGCCTAGAAGGCTGATGAGGGCTCTAAACGCTGTGAAAGGATTATTTGAAGTTTCTGAATGCTATTGCAACGCTTAAAATCATGTGAATGGGCAGCACACGCGACTTGGCTGCTTTGTGGGAGTGCGGCACTGCACGGCCGATCTGATTGCAAATGAAAACAAACATCGTTAATTCAGCCGATTACCATAGGCATAGCTCAACATTTAAAAAAGGTCACACATTCTGGCACGTGCCTTGGACTCCAAAAACCTCGAACCCTCCAAGTAGTACAGGGCGATCTATATATATAAAGCACGATGTTGTGTTAGCACCAAGTGACAGTGTCACGAATGAGTTCGCAGCAGAAGGCCCCGTTGAGAAATCTGACCGCAGAAATGAAATCTGTTATATCGATTACCCCTACGTACGCTTTTTCAGAGCCTCATACGTGGCGTGCGACCTAACCGCGCTTTTGCTCAACAACGATGCTTAGCAGGTGCTGGCAGGCAGCCCTTCTGGGGCTGCTGCTGCTCCTGCCAGTGCCTGCGATGGATCAGCAGCCAGATCAGCAGCTGTTTATGTCCCCTGGCAGCGCTGAGGACTTGGACAGCCAGAGGGAAGCAGCCAGGGAAAGGACTCGAGCTTTGGCTGAGGAGGAGGGTAGGTGCCACATACCCCACTTACACAGCAGCAGATCGCAGCAGAACATCGTTCTCTGGATTTGACTTCAACATCACATTATATATTGATCAACTCCTGGCACCATTGCAGCAGGGGAAGTTGCTTGCAGCACTGCACCATCTCTCCACTGCTCGATGTCTTCTCATGCTCATGTAATGACCGGCCGTGACCTGATGTCCGTTTGTTGTTTGGTTATTGCTTTGTTTGTAGGGGCCCTGACTTCGCCTGATCGTGGGAGGAGGAGCCAGCCAGGCCAGCTGCGATGCAGGACAGGTTCCGCAGTGCTTGGCAGCAAGCAGTGGATGTGTGTCGGCAGCAGCAGCGCCAACAGCCTTCCCATAATTCTGGCATGCAGAATCAGCAGCATGACGGTGCCGGGCCAAGCAGCAGGGCAGCTGCTGGTGGTCAACAGCCTCAACCACCCTTCCAGGCAGCACCCATCACGGCTCAGCAGCAGGGTGCGATGGCAGATGTCATACCTCCAGGTGGCTTTTTGCGGCTCCTACTCAGCCAGGGTTCTTCTCAGGGGAGTCAGCCTGCCATGTCTCAGCCAGTAGTGTCGCAGCCTGCAGCAGCACCTGCAGGTACTTCACAGCCAGCCGCTGCTCCAAATGCCTGGCGCAACGTGGATTTGTCAGCTGCTTACAATGCGGCTTACGCACAAGGCCTTGCAGATCGTTTGCGCCAGCAGCAACAGCAGCAGCTGCAGCAGCAGATGCTGTTTCAGCAGCAGCAGCAGTTGCAGTTGCAAAACCTGTGCAACTTGATC
This sequence comes from Tetradesmus lagerheimii, assembly GCA_902809745.2. Classification (NCBI taxonomy): domain Eukaryota; kingdom Viridiplantae; phylum Chlorophyta; class Chlorophyceae; order Sphaeropleales; family Scenedesmaceae; genus Tetradesmus; species Tetradesmus lagerheimii. The sequence goes on along the minus strand of CADDIJ020002484.1, from coordinate 50,807 downwards.
ACCTCTGGCCAAGGAATCACTCCAGCACCAGCAGCTCCCAATGCACAAGGAGCGTTTGCAGGTGAGAATGCTGTTGCGTGTGCGGGATTGCAGCTACTGATTGCTACTGCTTTGCTACTAAAGCAGTGCCTGTGGCAGCCTGGAGGGATAGTGTACCACCAAACCAGCAGCTGCCATGGCACAACATACATGTTACTCCTATTTGCGTGTGACTTATCTTCCCCTGCACTGCTGCACTGTAGGTCTGGGAGCAATGATGTCTGGTGTTCCGTACCTGTTGTCCGGACTGGCGGCAAACTTTCAACCTGTGGCCATGAGCATGTTTCTAAACCAGATGTGCCACCCTGCTCTTGGTGTTGGCTTCAACAACACAATCAGACCTCTTGGGCCAATTTGGACTGCATTGCAAGCATTTTGGCAGCAGCAGCAACAGCAGCAGCAGCAACCACCACCTCCAGCTCCTGCATCAGGGCAGCACCGTGCACCTGCAGGGCAGCAGCCACCACCTGCAGGTCAGCAGCCACCACTTGCACCAGTCTGCCCGCATCTGACCTCATGTGCATGTGTTCAAGCTGCATCAAAACATGCGTGTTGCACGCTTGCAGCTCTCTGGTGATGTTGACAGTGCACGCAAGCAGCAGGAGTTTGCCGACTACCTGAAGCATCTGGGTGAGGGAACTGACACTGTGTACCAGCAGGTTGGTGAGGACGTTGTTCGCATTCCAGACAACATGTGTTGCAGTGGTGGTGCAAATGCCACTATTGACGACCTGATTGGAGACGTGTATGGCGGTCTGTCCAGCTTGCATGACTTTGCTGCACGTTCTGATTTCATTGTGGAGAGGGCTATTTTGACACCACTGAACGAAGATGTTGACTTAATCAACAAGAAAGTGATGGACATGTTTGCTGATACTGATGCTGATGGCAGACCTGCAGCCGGCAAAGTGTACAAAAGTTGTGATTCACTTAATACAGAGGAGGACCGGGGTTTTTTTCCTGTTGAGTTTTTGAACTCTCTCAACTTTGCTGGCATGCCGCCGCATGAGTTGCATTTAAAGGTCGGGTGCCCCATCATTATGATGAGGAACTTGAGCAATGGCCTGGCAAATGGAACCAGGATGATTGTTACGGGGCTGACTGATCGTGTGATAGAGGCCAAAGTTGCTACCGGCCCTGAGAAGGGCCGCGTTGCATTGATACCCCGTATCATACTGACATCTGACGACGGTGATATGCCCTTCACACTGAAGAGGAGGCAGTTTCCTGTGCGCCCTGCCTTTGCCATGACCATCAACAAGTCGCAAGGACAGACAATGAAGTCTGTTGGTGTGTACCGGCCTAACAGTGTGTTCACGCATGGTCAATTGTATGTGGCATTTTCACGTGTGGGGTCTCCCGGGGCGGTGAAGGTGTTGGTTGTGAATGGCTGGAGGCATGCACATGATGGTATTCCTGAAGGTGTGTACACAAAGAATGTGTACCGGGAGGTGTTCTGAGTAGGACTGGGCTCAGCTGTCTTGCCAACACTCACAAGTTGCCACCAACGGCTGGGTGTGGCATTCATAGGGTGTGTAATCACGCACATAAAGTGAGCACTGGCCCTTGAGTAATGGTAATTGCAACTCAATGGTCTATGCACCAAAGATTAACAAAGGTAGCCGCGTGACGGTCCAGCTAGTACAGCACGACGGTGATCTGACGTTGACTCAACCTCGAATGTGTTGTCACTGGCACCTGACAACACAGGTTACTTACGGCCGTATGCTACAAGCAGAGCGAAGATTTAATTGTTGCTGCTGCAATGCGTGACGCCAGGTGACTGTGGCCAACGTATCCTGATCGCAACGACACCATGCAGCGCACATACGTGCGAACAAGCAGCTTAGCGCGCAAGTTCTTCGAGGAAGACTTTCCAGATGCTGATCATATGCCGCTCATGCTGTCTCCTGGCGAGCAGCAAGCCTACGATCAGCTTGTCAGGCCTCTGCTCGACTTGCTGTGCTCCCCTCATGACACAGCTGCCCTCCTCGCAGCAGTAAAGCAGCTCATCGCGATATATACCATAACGGCAGAACACTACGCGCTGTCGCGCTCTGCTGCCGAGTATATCCAGGCGCCTGGTGCGCTGTGCTTGATTGATGCTGCTGGAGCAGCAGCAGTGTCACCACCATCTCGAGCTTTCTATGCAGCTTTGTCAGCTCTTGACCCAGCAGCGTTCAACGAGCTCTTGCAGGAAGACATCTGGAGGCGAGGAGTCGCCAATGATATAGCTGATGCTGCGTTTGCTCCACCACACCTACTGCTGGACCAGCACCCTGCTGTGTCAGCAGCACAGCCATGCCCGAACGACCTGGATAGGGTTCTGCTGCCAGAAGATGCTGCCTATACCTTGAACCGCATGACTGGATCTGCGCTGGCAGCGGCAGCAGCAGTGGTATACAAGCCTTTTCAGCTGCAAGTGCAGCTGGCTGTCCACAGCAGCAGCAGCAGCAGGAGTGTGCCTACCACCAAGCCTAACACCCAAGCAGCAGCAGCAGCAGCTCCCAGCATTCTCAAACGAGCTGTGTGGCGTCGTGCGCTGACTCGCAGCTGCAGCCACTACCTGCAGCCGCTGCTGGGCAAGGATGGGCCAGGCACAGTGGTGCTCACAGGTAAGGCCTGGAACGTTTTTCTTGTGAGCATTTGCTCAGTGCCAATCAGGTCTCGGCATTTGCTGAGACCTTTGTAACCAATTTTTCACAGCAGATTGTTGGGTGAAGGTGCTGATTGCAAGTCGAAGCTAGGCACATCCTGATCAGCTTGTCCCGTGCAGTTGATTGCTGCGTTTCTGCTCCTGCATCTGCAGTTTGCAATTGATACATTGACTTCAAGCTTCTGCTGCTGCTGGTGCTGTTGGTGGTTGCAGGCTCATCGCTTGCTTGCACAGTGAAAGGGCTCAAGCCAGCTACAGCTGCAGCAGGCAGCAGCAGCAGCAGCAGCAGTGCGCTGGCGTTTGTGGGCTACAGCAGTGCGGCAGCATCACAAGCAGCACTGGATGGTTGCCTTCTGGAAGTGCTGACTCGGTGAGTCGAAGTGTGACACGTTATATCTGGTGATCACTTGATTTGCTTGGTTCAAACAGTGCATATGGCAAGCACCAACATACTTCGCAGTCTCATCTGCAAGGACCTGGTGCAAACCTTCGTGAAATGCATTGTAGCAGTATATGGGCTCGGTACCTTTCATGCCTTCAAGGTGTTGATGTGCTGTTATCCTGCACTCAGGTACTTCAAACGCCACCCTAGACCTGCTCGGTACTTTTGTCTGAACTGTTGACGTGCTGTTATCCTTTGCTTCCAGGTACTTCAAACGCCACCCTACCCCTGTTACTGACGCTCAAGGCAGAGCAGTGCAGCCCCTGGCTATCGCAACAGCCCACCACCTGCTGCTGCTGCTTCCAGAGCCTACGCAGCCACTGCTGCCAACAGCAGTAATGCTAGATGCAGCAGCACTCGGAGCAGCAGTAGACGCCGGCGCATTCCACGGCCCAGCAGCAGCAGCAGGGTTCAGAGATGTCATGTTGAGCTTTGATTTGGCGCTGCATCCAAGTACTGCTGCGCTGCTGTTAGCAGCAGCAGCTGACAGCCCCATTGCTGCGTTTGCATATGACGGAGATGATCTGCATACGCTACCAAGCGCTGTAAGGGCATTGGCCAGTGGGGCACTGCTGCTAGATCCTGCTGCTGTTGCGCGGGGGTCAAGCTGGTTTGGAGATGCACAGGCAGCTGGGGAATCAGCAGCAGCAGCGGCAGCAGCAGCAGCACCGGCAGGTAGTGAGGATGGCATGTTTGCTGCTGGCGCAGTCGATGCCAGTCAGGAAGCAGCCGCAGCAGCAGCAGCAGCAGCGCAGAGGTCGCTTGGGAGTGCCTTGACACCAGCTGGTGCGGCAGCAGCAGCAAGAGAGGCAGCAGCAGCAGCAGCAGCAATGGGCTGGCAGCCGCTGCTGCTGCTGCCAGGCCGGCAGCAGCGACTGTCAACTGCCACGCTGGCAATGCAGCTGCCATGGTCCCTTGGAAAAAGTGGACAGCAGCAGCAGCAGCAGCGGCTGCAGCAGATTGCTGATGTTGTGGAGTCAGATGTCTTGCTGCTGCAGTTGCTGGTGGCAGATGTTGGTGGATTGCTGAGCAGAATAGGTAGCTCGAAGCTGCTGGCTGCTGTGCTTGATTGCTGGCCAGCAGCAGCAGCAGCAGCAGCAGCAGTTGGGGACAGTGCTGGAGAAGAGGCAGCATGGCAGCAGGCGTTACATGCTGGCAGCAAATGGTGGCAGCATCTGCTTCAGCTAGCTGGTGTGTCAATGGGGCAGCAGCAGCAGCAGCAGCAGTCCAATGTTATCGAGGGGCTAGATCTGGCTGTTCCTCCCACAGGCCTGATTACAGGTAGCCGCACTGGCAACAGCAAGATGTCAGCTACTGCTGCTGCATCTTCAAGTGCTAGTGATACGTCTGGTCAGCAGCAGCAGCAGCAGCACCTTTTAGCTGCTGCTGCTGCTGGTGGCCTTTCACCTGCATCGTTCATGTCGAACCTTGGACTGCTGAGATCGCTGCTAGATCACAGCCGGCAGCAGCAGCATGTGCGTGAGCGGCAGTGCTTGCTGCAGCAGCTGAGGCGAGACCATGGTTGGGTGTGGGGCTGTGTAGAGCGTGCAGAACCAGCTGCAGCAGCAACAGGTGGTCAGCGGCAGTTGCTGCCTGCAGCAGTGGCGGAAGCAGTTGTTGGCAGGTGGTGGGCAGGTCCAGTGATGCGTGGTTCAGCACTAGAAGGGAGTGTGCTTGATCAGCAGACTGTTGGATGATGAATAATCATTGATGATACACAGTATCCAGTGGATGGTCATTGGAGGTGTGCTGACGGCGCTGATTGGGAGGTGTCAAAGAGCAGATTTAGACGGAACCCATGTAAAGCAAGCTGCGCACCTGCAATGCATAGCTGGACCAGGAGGGACCCGCCCAGCCCTCTCTGGTGCTCCGAGTGGGCTGTCCATGCAGGCAAGCCGTCCATCATGTAGGCATCACAGTCAGATACACACCTCTGTGTACTTGACGTAGCACTGCTGAGGTGGTGGTTGTGTACAGCAACAGTCGGAATAAGCAATGATGCTGGAACGCCAGCGGTTCAGCTGGGTATGCAGGGCTCAGCAATAGACGCAAATGTTCTTGAACAGCAGGCTTGGACTTCTGTCACTGGCTAGAGGTGAGACTTAGCTAGCCGGAACTGCCTTATAGTAGCAGCTGGTTTGTCTATGGGGCAGATATGTTGTTGTTGTGTGCACAGGCTGTGTTTGGATGCATGTAGTAGCTGCTGCAGCGTTTTGGCATGCCAGCTGGCTGTCAAGCTATGTTGCTGTTGGTGTCCTGGTGATGGTAACCATCAGCTGTAATGGCTTTTCTTCGCATGACCGTCAATACGCATGAACCGCACCGCTGATGTAAAGCGGCGTTGCTTCGGCACAATAAGCAGCTCGCTTCGACGTATTTTCAGGGGAGTCACAATGGTGTTGGTGAATATGTCAGGCGCTGTCATATTCCATCAGGTTCCCCCCCGCCTTCGCCCTCTGCGCTTCTTTGTAGCGGTTATTTCAAAGCACTTTCATTGTATACGATTCACGATTGCCATTGTGCCAGCAGGATCCTGGCACGTGTTGCTCGCGTTCGGTTGCTTTTGCAGTTGCACGCTGTGCCGTCAAAGGCGGTGCATTAAACAATAATATATATATATATTTCTACAAGCTGTTGCGATCACTAGAAACCCACAGACTGCCGCTGTTCACACCTACCGTCGGCTGAACATCTCACTCGTCTTTCGGTAGCGTCATTTGCGGTGGCGATGCCTCACGCAAGCCACCGCAAGCATTTTCCGGGCTTAAGATTTAATTATTCAATATGTGTGCTGCTTTTAGCGCTAGCAGCATGCGAGGCGCAGACAGCAGCAGGCAGCAGTAGCAAACCTTCTGACCAACTGCCACCCCTCATCCCGTTGAAGCTACTGCTGGGAAACAGCAAATACAGGAATGCACAGGTATGTTATGCCACGCAACGTGCTGAGCATGCATGAAAGCATCCGCATGGTAGTCCCGTAACTAATGCTGTTGACAGCAGCAGAAGCCGTGAATAGCAGAGCAAAGCATGTGTGCCTGCAACATACCGTTACTTTCGCGCTCAAGCAGTACGTCTTAGTAACATCTAGTGCAGGTGCAGGGAGCAGTTGCTGGCTTGAGCCAGCAGCAGTTCACCGTCACCGTCTTTTGTCACTTGTTGTGTGCAATGGATGGATGGCTGTACATGGCTACACCGTCAGCCCACTTGATATATATGGTTATATAGCCATACTGCTGTAGCCGGAGCTGCAGAGCTGCATTATGTTGTTGCATTGTGCCCAGACATCTGCCTTAGTGCACCAGGTATGTCTCCAGCGCTTTAGCTTCGACGTTGAGTAGTGCATGATATCCTGCTGCTGCTGCTGCTGCTGTAGTTGTCGCCTGATGGCAAGTACTTGGCGTATGTGCGACCGTCAGGAGCCAATGACGTGTACAACGTGTTCATAAAGGCACTGCCAGGTCCCGGACAGGTCACAGCAGCAGGTGCTGCCACCAGCTTGTTTGAAAAGGAGGGAGTGGCTAAAGATAAGCAGGTAAGCACGGCTAACAGGTGACAACGGAGTTTTGAATGCGTTTGGTATGTCTTAGATGCGGTGTCATTGAGGCACATATTAGTATTGCATGTACAGGCGGATCCTGAAGCCCAGGTAAAGGCAGCTGCGCACCTTCAATGCTTGACATGAGAAGTGACAGCAGCAGCGTCAAGTCAGCAGCAGCAGCATCAAGCCAGCAGTCAGCAGCAGCAGCAGCAGCAGCAGCGTCAAGTCACAGCACCCACCATGGCATGCTGCAGCTACCAGGCACCACGAACAAAGTGAAAAGTATGCAGTACTCAAGCAGAGAAGCATGCAGAGACACCCTACCCCTGCATGCAAGGCTGCACATGCATGCAAGGCTGGCTGGACTCATTGTAATGCCCTGCTGGACACAACTGTAAGCAGGCAAAAAAGTTATGGCCCGGGCAGTGGTCAGCAGTTGCGGCAGTGGAAGTATGCAGCTGGCTGTGGCAGAGACATCAAGGGGCTGCCAGCAGCATTTCAAGGTGTTTTTTTCTGCTGGTAATGCGGCAAGTTTTCGGCAGGAGGGGTAGGGTGTGTGAAGCCAACAACGGCCTGCCCACCCTCGTTCCTTAATATACGCAGGTACCCGCGCCTCTGTACTCAGAGGTGCACAGCAGCGGAAACGCTGCGGCCTTGCGTAGCCACTCACTAACTCACACACTGCGGCAAGTCCGCCAGGTCAACGGCAGTGGCCGGTAGGGCAGGCAGAGATGATGCTGTTAGACGCAACAGGATGCCGTTTATACCTAGCCCTGCACCAAGAATAAGGGCGACATTCCAGCACATGCTGTTCTGCACTGCAAACCAGCATCTTTCTGAACCCTGGTGCATGCCATGTCCCTAAACCGCAGGTGACGTTTGACAGACAGCGCGGTGTGACTGCCTTTTCATGGGCTGAAGACGGCACAGCTGTGTTTTACATCCAAGATACAAATGGCGATGAGAATGATCACCTCTACATGGTGCCATTGTCTTCACTGACTCCTAATGGGCAACTGGTAAAGCCGATTGACTTGACACCTTTCAAAGGAGTCAAGGCATCCACCATCATCGGCAGCAAACGCTTCCCAGGTACGCTTGCTATGTAAATTCACAATAAAGTGCACCGTGGTAAACATTGCCATGCCTGGCAGAATTCCCACATATGCTGCAGCTATTTGACTGATCGAGGTCTGCATCTGAGTGCATTGTTTGTCCTGCTATCGGCTGCAAGCATTTGGCTAAAGGTGCAGAGCGTGCTTGCATGCACGACACAATTGTGCGGCTGAAACGTCTCACGCTGCTGCTGCCGCCGCCGTTGCTGCTGCTGCTGCTGCTGCTGCTGCTGCCACAAAGACAAGCTGTTCATTGGATTGAACAGGCGAGACCCATCCACATTTGACATGTACTCGTTGGATATTCCAACACGCAAGCTCACTTTGGACACCATCAACCCTGGAGATGTATCATCCTGGATCTTTGACTACGATTTCAAAATCAAGGTGACGACAGCTGGCGGCTGTACTGATCTGATACCATATGGCATTATCACAGCTGATGACAGCAAACCAACGCAGAAAAGAATGCAGAGCAGATGTGTGCCACAGCAGGCTGCTGACTGATGTATTATATCTGCATCCGCAATGTATGATCCAGGGGGCCATGGAGTATCGAGTTGCACTTTCTTGCCGCAAACATGACATGCAGAGCATTCATGTGCCTCAGCAGGCTGGTAACTTGTTTATCTGCATCTGCAATGTATGATGCAGGGGGCCATGGTGTACAACACCAAAAGTGTGCCACAGCAGGCTATTGACATATGTATCTGCATCTGCAATGTATGCTGCAGGGAGCCATGGCGTACAACAACACAGATGGGGGAGCCTATGTGCTCATCAAAGATGATCCCACATCCGCCACCCTCAGCAGATTCAACAGCAGCAGCAGCAGAAGCAGCAGCAAGCCGGCAGCTATTGCTGCAGAAGCAGGTGCCGCAACAAAGACCTCCCAATCGTCTAACACCACCAGCAGCAGCAGCAGCAGTGCAGATCTAGATGCGTTATTCAGAGCAGCAGCTCGAGGCAACTGGAGCACAAGTCAATGGATTGAAGCCAGCAGCAGCAGGAATGACGTGGGCAGGTGGCGGCGGCTGTTGGAGTGGCCGTTTGGGGAGGAGGGAGGTGTGTTCAGGTTCAACAAGGCGGGAGATGCGCTGTACATCGTGACATCGCTTGGCAGGTATGGGCGCATGTTTGTTTTGCTTTTGGCTGTTGTGTTGCTGCCTATTGTGGAACAAAAGCAGCTGGAATAAAGGTTCAAGTTGCGCTGCCAGCAGCAGCAGCAGCAGCAGCAGCAAGAGTGGCGCAGGCTGTTGCAATGGCCGTTTGGGGAGGAGGGAGGTGTGTTCAGGTTCAGCAAGGCGGGAGATGCGCTGTACATCGTGACATCACTCGGCAGGTGGGCGCATGTTTGTTTTGCTTTTGGCTGTTGTGTTGCTGCCTATTGTGGAACAAAAGCAGCTGGAATAAAGGTTCAAGTTGCGCTGCCAGCAGCAGCAGCAGCAGCAAGAGTGGCGCAGGCTGTTGCAATGGCCGTTTGGGGAGGAGGGAGGTGTGTTCAGGTTCAGCAAGGCGGGAGATGCGCTGTACATCGTGACATCACTCGGCAGGTGGGCGCATGTTTAGTTTTGCTTCTGGCTGTTGTGTTGCTGCCTATTGTGGCAAAATCAGCTGGAATAAACGTTTCATACTGCGCTGCCAGCAGCAGCAGCAGCAAGAGTGGCGCAGGCTGTTGCAATGGCCGTTTGGGGAGGAGGGAGGTGTGTTCAGGTTCAGCAAGGCGGGAGATGCGCTGTACATCGTGACATCACTCGGCAGGTGGGCGCATGTTTAGTTTTGCTTCTGGCTGTTGTGTTGCTGCCTATTGTGGCAAAATCAGCTGGAATAAAGGTTTCATACTGCGCTGCCAGCAGCAGCAGCAGCAAGAGTGGCGCAGGCTGTTGCAATGGCCGTTTGGGGAGGAGGGAGGTGTGTTCAGGTTCAGCAAGGCGGGAGATGCGCTGTACATCGTGACATCACTCGGCAGGTGGGCGCATGTTTAGTTTTGCTTCTGGCTGTTGTGTTGCTGCCTATTGTGGAACAAAAGCAGCTGGAATAAAGGTTCAAGTTGCGCTGCCAGCAGCAGCAGCAGCAGCAGCAGCAAGAGTGGCGCAGGCTGTTGCAATGGCCGTTTGGGGAGGAGGGAGGTGTGTTCAGGTTCAGCAAGGCGGGAGATGCGCTGTACATCGTGACATCACTCGGCAGGTGGGCGCATGTTTAGTTTTGCTTCTGGCTGTTGTGTTGCTGCCTATTGTGGCAAAACAGCTGGAATAAAGGCTTAAAATTGCGCTGCCAGCAGCTGCAGCAGCAGCAGCAGCAGAAGCAGCAGCAAGAGTGGCGCAGGCTGTTGCAGCAGCCGTTTGGGGAGGAGGGAGGTGTGTTTATGTTTAACAAGGCGGGAGATGCGCTGTACATCGTGACATTGCTGGGCAGGTAAGGTCATCAAATGGTGTCTGGGATCCTACCGCTGATTGTGTGGGCGCTGCTGCACTTGGTAGAACAGGAGTTGGCACAATCAAGCATCAGCAGATAGGCAGCACACCTGAAGTTTCCAACATCAACGCACCAAACCTGTGCGCACGTTAGTTGTAACACGGCAACACACTGCTGCGGCTGCTGCTGCTGTCGCCAAAAACTTACAGGAATACAACCGAGTTTCACTTAGTCGGTAGCCCACCTATGGTTCCTGACACATCAACGCGTCAGCCTTAAGCATATGTAGCTGTTACACAGCAACACATGCTCCTGCTGCTGCCGCCGCTGCTGCTGCTGCCACCTTCCCAGGGATACAACTGAATTCCAGTTGGTAGGCATCACGCCAGGTGCCCCAGTCAAACAGCGTATCAGCAGCAACCCCCTGGTCAATGTGAACAGCGTGCTATTTGAGCCGGATGAGTGGTACCCGCAAATGATCAGCTTCAACTACCTGAGGAACAATTGGACTGTGCTTGACCCCAAAATGCAAGCGGTGAGAACGTCAAGATGTGCATCATGCAATACTGATACCCTGCCTGATTTGCGGTCATGCTGATTGGTTACTACTAGTTGTTGACTGAAATGATTGGCATTCATTGAACAAGTGACAAAGTGTTGAGTCTGCTGTGCTAGACCCCAACAATGCCTGGAAGGATCTTTGTGGGATGCAGCATTGTCACGAAACTATCTAGCTCTATGCAACATGTGGTGTGCTGCATGTCCAGTGCCATTTACCCATTGAAATGCATGCACGCACCAGGCCATCAATGCAATCACAGACATATGGCAATGCTGTGCTCATTTGCTGACATGAAATCAACCTGATCGCAGGATTGGGACCGCCTTGTCAAGTTCAGGCCTGGAGACAGTATCTCCATAAGTGACATCTCAAATGACAGAAAGACGTGGGTCGTTATATACTCAAGTGACAACCGCACCTCTCGCTACTACCTGTACCACCCAGGCAACTGGCCCCCTCTGATGTTATTTGAGGTTCAGCCAGACTTAAACCCCTTCAGGATGAGCAAGATGCACCCGGTTGTTATAACAGCACGTGACGGACTGCGACTGCTGGTGTACCTGTCACTTCCAGTTCTCCCCGGAGTTCCTAGTGTACTTCCCACCTCTGTCGCCGGAGAAGTTCCCACCGTGAAGAACTCCGCATTCGCATCTTCCAACGCATCTTCTGCAGCCGTCCGCAGCTCAGACAGAAGCATACATTGGGCACCCAAACCTGCAAGTGCAGCAGCAGCAGCATTGGCAGCCGCCGGTGGCGTTAAACCCTTAAACCTGAACCTGCCGATGGTTTTGTATGTTCATGGAGGGCCTTGGTCAAGAGACTACTGGGGTTTTGACCCTGTGGTTCAGTGGATGAACAACAGGGGCTATGCAGTGCTGCAAGTGAACTACAGAGGCTCAGCAGGTGTGTACAAGTGTGCATTTGGTTTGGGGTTTAGTGGGTCTAGGGATCTACTAGGGTTTAGGAAAAGGAAAACCCTGAGCCGAGGCCCAGCAGGTCTGCACGTATGCACGATCTGCGTGCTGCTACAGCTGCGGTGTAGTAGTCATGTTATATTAGAAATGCATCTGCACATTGCGTGTTGCGCCTTTGCTGCTGCCTGTTTTTTAGTCTTGATGCTTAAGGGCTGGATCATGATGCATTGGCTGAACAGCCGGGGCTGTACTTTGCTGCAACTCACCTCCACTGAGTGTCATCCAGCAAGCATCCTCTGCTGGAATCTGGTGTGGTGGTCAATCCTTCAGTGTGCTACATCTGCACAAGCAACGCACTTCAGTCGCCCGCCCTGCTGCTGCTGCTGTTGCCGCAGGCTTTAGCAAGGCCTGCATGATTGCAGGCCGCCGTCAATTGATGTTGGCTTGCATGCAGCGCACTTCAAACCAAACACCCCCGCTGCTGCTGCTGCTGCTGCATCTGCTGCAGCATTGATGTGAACAAGGCGTTTGTGAACGATTCCAACAAGCAGTGGAGCGTTGATTACATGCAGCACACTCCAAATTAACACACTGCTGCTGCTGCTGCTGCCACAGGTTTCAGCACGTCTTCATGCATGCTGGCAACAAGCAGCACATTTCAACTACCGCCCCACTGCTGCTGCTGCTGCCTCCGCTGCCGCAGGTTGCGGCAAGGCTTTCATGAACACTGGCAAAAAGCAGTGGGGCATTGGCTATATGCAGCACATTCCAACCCAACACCCTGCTGCTGCTGCATCTGCTGCTGCATCTGCTGCATCCGATGCCGCAGGTTTTGGCAAGGCGTTCATGAATGCAGGCAACAAGCAGTGGGGCGTTGGCTACATGCAGCATGACCTCAGCGATTCAGTGGCCTGGGCAGTGGCAAAGGGAATCGCAGATCCAGCCAAGGTCTGCATCATGGGAGGCAGCTACGGTGGGTTAAAACCATAGCTTTCTTGTGTTTGATGCTCGGTGCTTGATGACATGTGGCAATTGTGCTTGCTGTTGTTGGGATGCGTGTGATGCAGCGGCCTGGGCTGTGGCAAAAGGCATTGCAGGTTCAGCCAAGGTCTGCATCACGGGAGGCAGTTACGGTCAGTGAAGTTGAAGAACAAAGCATGATGGATTCTTAGTGTGCAATGAGTGATGACACGTCACAGTAGTTGTGGTATGGGATGTTTGTCATGCAGTGGCCTGGGAAGTGGTAAAGGGCTTCTGTGCAAGCATATGTCATCGTCTGTATCACTCTCAAGGCAGGTTCTTCATCACAGGCAGGGTGCAGGGGAATTCCCTGCCCCGCACCTGTAGCGCTAGCAGGGCAGTGCCGTCTCTTTCAGCAGTGCATTGCTTGCTCATACGTACATGTTGCCAACCAAGCACATGCACGCATCATGCGAAGCAGCTCCGGGGAGTTGTTGCACAAGGGTTGAGCTGAGATCGCTGGTCAGAGAGTTAGATTGCGCGCAGCAGCAAGGTTGCCAGAGGCTTTGGAGGTGCAGTAGCAGCATGTTTCAGGGGAGGCGACTATGGGGAACAATTGCAGCAGCACCAGCAGCATTCATAGTGACACATTTAGGCAGCAACACCAATTGAGGATTTTGTGTCTTGCCTGTACTGCCGCGCTGCAGCAAGAAGGTTGCCAAACAATCTGTGGGCTAATCAGGAGTCTGTTTCGTGGGGGCCAGCTAGCTATGGGGAGATACCAAGCAGCAGCACCAGCAGCATACATATAGTGGTACCTGTGCCACAAACTGAGCAGCTGATTCTTGGTTGTACTGCCGACCTGCTCTGCAGGTGGCTACGCAACCCTTGCTGGCCTGACCTTCACTCCTGAGCTGTACAGGTGCGGATTTGACCAGGGTTTGACCAGCACTTGGCCTGTGATTGACCAGGGTTTGACCAGCACTTGACCAGGGTTGGACCAGCACTCATCCAGGTTTTGACCAGCACTTGAACAGGGTTTGACCATGGTCAACGTGGTCAGATTCGTTGTTGTCTGAGCCCAAGAGCTCGCACGCTTTGCGCTGTCAGATGTTCTTGTCCAATGTTTTCGTCTGCAGGTGTGGCGTTGACCTGGTGGGCATCTCCAACGTTGGCACCTTCATGCGATCCATCCCACCCTACTGGAAGCCACTCAGGTGAGGAGAGGTTACACGCAGGTTGTTCACCATCTTAGAAGTGCACACTGTGGCTGCCAGCCAACATCGTGGCACATGCACAGCAGCGCCATATACGTACGCTGGGTTTTGAGCCAGTGCTCTGACCTTCTAGCCAGAACCCAAGTGCAAACCACACTCTCAATATTGGAAGTTTATTCAACTCAAAATCTTCAACTTCCAACAGTCACATCATCAATTCCCCTCTTGTTGTGGACGTTGAGGCTCACTGTTAAGCTGCACCATGCAGCTAGCATCTTCTGCTGTTTGACTTTTGTTTGACCTTTTTTTGCACCTGCCGCCTTGCAGGTATGAGTGGGCAACCCGCGTCGGGGACGCTGAAAACAACCAAACCCTGAACCGCCAGATCAGCCCTTACTACCACGTAGACAAGATCAAGGCCCCACTGCTGATTGGGCAGGGTGCAAACGACCCGCGAGTACCGCAACCTGAGAGCGACCAGATGTTCAGTGCAATGGAAGCGAAAGGGTTGGACGTACAGTACGTGCTGTATCCAGGTGCGTGCAGGGTAGTAGGTTGCATGATGGTTGCAGGGTTCACTTGAAATAAACAGCAAGGGTGCAACCGGGAGCGACCAGATGTTCAGTGCAATGAAGGCAAAAGGGCTGGACATACAGTACGTGCTGTATCCAGGCGGGTGCAGGGGTCTACGTTGCATGTTGGTTGCAGGGTGCAACCCTACTGAGTTTAAGCAGGGCGCAATCGGCGTGCACACATTCTGCTGATAGCATTCACTGAACGACTTGTCCATGCCTGCCTGCTTTGCTCACTTGTACTGCCCTAATGTATCGCCCAACTTACAGATGAGGGTCACGGTCTGATGAGGCAGCCAACCGCCTCGACTTCTACTCACGCGTCAACTGCTCACTTTATGCTGCCTGTCCGACCCTCTGTATTGTAAGGAGGGGCATGGAATGGTCAAGGCAGCCATCTGTTTGGAGTTGCACATGCACACATCATGCTGTTAGACGTTCACTGTGTGACACACCAGCCTGCCTGCACACCTGCACTGCCCGTTTTACAGATGAGGGCCACGGTCTAGTCAGGGCAGCCAACCGCCTCGACTTCTACTCCCGCGCTGACCAATTCTTTGCGAAGCACCTGGGTGGCAGGAAGGAGCCGTTTGTTGCGCAGCCGCAATCGTCAGCGAGAATGATCACAGAAGTGAAGCCGCCGGCAGCAGCAGCAGCAGCAGGAAGAGGAGGCTGGCCCACTATGAGACCAGCAGCAGCTGCTGCTGCTGGTGGTGGTGGTGCTGGTGCTGGTGGTGTTGGTGGTGCAGCAGCATCCGTGCAAACTACTGGCAGCAACAGTACTAGCAGTAGCAGCCGTAGCGGTTGAATCTAAGTTGTATCAAGGGGTAGATCGTGGCCTTCGTAGTGTGTTGGCAGCTTGGCAGTGATGAGGGAACACCAAAGTGCGTGCAGCATATGCATGCCATGCCAGCTGGCAGGAGTAGCATAGAGGCATGTATTTTGACCAGGGCCAGTTACTAGGCGCAACAGGGCGTTGTAGCAGACATGTGTAGCATACATGTGTAGCAGACATGTGTAGCATACATGTGTAGCAGACATTCCTTACATACGGCAATATGGGCGTCATCATCTCCGAAATGGAGTCCATGGGATTTTTCTTGTAATTTTTCTTGTAACGTTACAACACCACATCTCCCATCAGCAATGTGCTACGCAACACGACGATGACGAGCCTACAGCCTGCGATTTTTGATATGTGCAGTGCACGTGCCTGCCTGCCTGCAGCGCCACCAGCACTTCGGCTGCTGCAGCTATTTTGAGTACTTTGCAGCAGCCCAGCTAACCGTTAGCGTGTGACACCTGGTTAATAATGCGGCACGCCGTGCCGTGCAAGTTGCAAGACGGTGCAGGATACGATCATCGTATGATATTTCAAAAATATTGTCCGCCACCAGTCAAGCCTGCCTGGCTGGCACTGCCACAGCTGTCAGGCAACGCACGCGCTTGCCCGTTGCGTCTCAGACAGTATCAATGTCATGCTAACACCTGCTGCTGCTGCTGCTGCTGCTGTCATAGCATAGCTGGGGCGCAGCTCAGTACACGCGCTTGGGCACCAGAAAGCCCATCGCATCCTTCACCAAGTTCAGCGTCGCATTCGCTGTCTCAGCCGCTGCTGCTGCACCCTTGTCCAGCACTGCATCCACATGGCTGGGGTCAGCCATGATCGCTGTGTACTTTGACTGGATCGGCTCTAGGTGAGCGATGAGGGCATCTGCCAGCAAGGGTTTGAACGCGCCCCAGTTCTTGCCCTCAACATCCAACAGCACCTCATCCTGCAGGCAGCAACAGCCATGAACAGCAGCAGCAGCAGCAGCAGCGGAAGGCAGCAGGTGTGGGTGAACACAAGTGAAGGCATCTGCCAGCATGGGTTTGAACGCGCCCCAGTTCTTGCCCTCAATGTCCGAAAGCACCTCATCCTGCAGAGGCAGCAGAGCCATGAACAGCAGCAGCAGCAGAAGATGGCAGCAGGTGTGGGTGAACACAAGTGAGGGCATCTGCCAGCATGGGTTTAAACGCGCCCCAGTTCTTGCCCTCAATGTCCGAAAGCACCTCATCCTGCAGAGGCAGCAGAGCCATGAACAGCAGCAGCAGCAGAAGATGGCAGCAGGTGTGGGTGAACACAAGTGAGGGTATCTGCCAGCATGGGTTTAAACACGCCCCAGTTCTTGCCCTCCACATCCAGCAGCACCTCATCCTGCAGGCAGCAACAGCCATGAACAGCAGCAGCAGCAGCAGCGGAAGGCAGCAGGTGTGTGGACACTTTATGTGAGGGCATCTGCCAGCAAGAGTTTGAGTGCGCCACAGTTCCTGCCCTCCACATCCAACAGCACCTCATCCTGCAGGCAGCAGCCAACATGAATGAATGATTGAGCTACGCGTGGTGTGTTCACACTCAGTGTGTCAGTGACACCTGAGCAAGTCAAGGGAGGGTGTGTGTGACGCCACGGGCGCTGCGCATTCCAATTACAATGAACGCTGGTTGGGCAATGCTGCACCTTGATTTTGCCTGTGCTGCGCTGGTCCGGTGCTCGAATGCTGCCTAATTTGATAACCAAGTTCAGCGCACAAGGCAATACATCATATAGCACGCCGCAAAACATGTGTAGAAGTTACTGGTCAGGCTGGGTGGGAAATGCCGCACCTTGGTTTTGCCTCTGCTGAGCTGGTACAGTGCTTGATGCTGCCCAACTCAGTGACCAAGTTCAGCGCACACGGTGTCACAATATATGCCACGGGCACGACGCAGACCATTTACAGTGAATGCTGGTTGAGCAATGCCGCACCTTGGTTTTGCCTGTGCTGAGCTGGTACAGGGTCAGCAGGTTTGTCGCCTCAGGGCGCTCCGGGTTGTCCCATTCCAGGTTAGCAAAGCTGTCGGTCTTGCAGCGTTTCACCTGGCAGCAGCAGCAGCAGCGCAAAAATGTTAGAAAGCAAACAGGGAAAACCGACATGAATGAGACAAGGGACTGCCTTGCTCGGAGCAATCAAAACCGCAACTCACAATTGCTTGACAGAGTATGTCCGCAGGTCACATAGCACTGCTGCCTCGACCAGTACAGCCGTACTGCCGTCAACCCCAAGCAAGCGTGCGTGCACTGAGGTTACGACCTGAATCGTAACATAGCTGTGTTGCAGCGCACCTTGTTCCTGATTGCGTCAGGTGTGTCGGTGAGGTTGATGCGGCTGGCGTCATTCTCTGCTGACTTGGACATCTTGCTGCTGCCATCCTGCAAGGGCGCAGCAGTAGCAGCAGCACGTTCAGGAATGTCAGCACAAAAAGGCTGCCAGCTAGCATAGCACGTGCGCATGCTGCTATGCAAGTGTGGCGGCAGCAGCAGCGGCGCTCTGCTGCTGTTTAGCAGCGCAGCAGCAGCAGCAAGCCACATTGACCAGCAGGCAGCAACTCAATACATTGCAATTTAACTCCCCACTCAGGGGGGGGCGCAGTCCATAAGCTCAGGACACCACCATGGACTTGTGTCTGAAACTTTGCACATTGAATATATACATATATTTCTATGTTTTGACAGCTCTAGAAAAAAAGTTATGGACCTTGCCGAAGGGGGGGAAGGGGGGTCCGAGGGGGTCTGACAGGGTCGACCACTTCTTCTCCAACTTTTTTCCGGAGCCTTTTTTGGCCGCGCTGCCAGCGCAGGCTGATGCAATATGCTCAGATGAGTTGATTGGCAGAATTTAAAGTCAACCTGCTTATGTACAGGGGCTACAGGGCCACATCAAGGCCTAACCACCGTGTCCCGCCAGCCTGGCGCAGCGCGGGCAAAAAGAGCGCAGACACCCAGGTTCGACCTGCCTACCTTCTGCTGCTTAAGGCCTGGCACCTGCTTTTACCACACATTGGCTATCAAGGCTGACAAACAGGCATATCACATACTGTGTTATGTTATTTTGTTACGTAACACATGGTATGGGGCCAACTGCGGGCCCAGCACCCCCTGTGGCGGGGGGGGTAGGGCCCCTGAGGGGCCCGTGGCACTTTTTCATGGTGGTGTATTTCAGTATATTTTTTGCCGCCCCCCCTGCCCCACTCAAACAGGAGTGGGAACCCCAGTCATGAGCCAAGTGGGAGGCTCATAGGGGGATCACAGCACAACCTTTGTGTGGTGACCTAGCACAACCTACACAGCGGCACTAACAACTCACTGCACGGACACAATGGAATGTCTAACAAATGCTTGTTGATACAGGGCTGTGGCACCTTGAAGATGTTGCCCCCCCTCCCTCTTCAGGGACCAACTGCACACTAACATACACCAGGCGCACCTGCAGCGACATGATGCGCGCGCCTGCTGGGGGGATGAGGGGCTCTGGCACCTTGAAGATGTTGCCCCCCCAGTCAGGAGCCAGCGGGAGGCTCATAGGCGAACACAGAACATCCCAGCACAGCACAACCGACATACGGGGAGCACAGCACAACCCCAGCACAACCTACACAGCGGCACTCATAACTCACTGCACAGTGGAGTAACTGTTTGAAAGAGCTGACTCAATCAATAAGAATACACCAGGCACACCTGCAGCGACATGATGCGCGCGCCTGCTGGGGGAATCAGTGGCTCTGGCACCTTGAAGATGTTGCCTCCCCTGCCGCCCCGCTTCTTCCACTTGCGGCCGCCATACAGCCCATTCACGCGCTCTGCGGGAACGACGAAGGGTGTTTAATGTTTAGCGATGATGAGTTTAGGGTTTGGGTTACCGCTAAGCTGTTTTTGTGAGGCAAGCAGCCGACATGCAGAATCTCCCGTGAGCCCCAGCTGCTGCAACATCTGCTCGACTGGCTGGCTGGTGCTGCCGGTATACACTATGTATACTAGGAGGAAATTGGTGTGCACTAAGCCATCCTGAACATGATGTATGTCATCCTGACAATCCAGACTGCGTGATGCGTGTGGATGCGTGTGCTGTGTGCTGCACATGCCAGACTGTGTGCTGTATGCTGCAATACATTATCGTTGAATTAGGCGCCATAATCACGCGCACCTGCGATGTCTCGCGTGAGCTCCAGGTGCTGCTTTTGGTCCTCACCAACTGGCACTAGGTCGGCCTGGCAGCAGCAGCAGCAGCAACAGCAACTGCACTTCAGCAATGGTTGCATCATCAGGCCTGCTCATACACTGTACAAAACCCAGAGCCACAGCAGTAGGACACGACCATATCTCTTACCTGATACAGCAGACACTAGGTCAGCCTGGCAGCAGCAGCAGCAGTGGTACAAGCGACAGCATGATGTGCAGCAGCCGGCAATCCAGGAGAGCAACTGTTGTACTCACAGCATGTGTACGCCTTGCATCAGCACTCCAGATGCTGCTTGTTGCTGCATGACTCATCCTTCCACCAGAAGCTGCCAAGCACTGCTAGCACTGCACTTGCATTCTTGCCTGTGCTAACGTGTGGAGTCTTGTCTGTCTTGTCTGCCCGTCAGCTCTAGACAGTGATAAGGCCGCCTCCAACATCCTCGCCTTGCCTACGTAACCACGCGACACCTGGCCAAAACAAACAGTGTACTGCACTCTAGGACCCTGACCTGTACCTGTTGCAGCACATTGTCTGCTGCTATCAGGCATGGTTGCATCATCGAGCCTTCTCGTACACTGCACAAAAGCCACAGCAACAGCAATACGACGCAACCCATGTCTCCTACCTGATACAGCAGGATGTCTGCTGCCATCAGCACTGGGTAGGTCATGAGCCCCGCTCGCACATCCTCTCCCTGCTTTCGCGCCTTTTCCTTGAACTGGATCATGCGGTTGAGCCAGCCAATGGGTGTGACACACTCCAGCAGCCAATTCAACTCTGCATGCGCTGTAACGTGACTCTGCACGAAGATAGACGCCTGCGGCAGCACACAAAAGCAGCAAGAAGCACCTGATGTCAGCAAGCGATGGAGTGAGTGCAGCAACACCATAGCCAGGGTAGGTAGGGTTCAAATAGCTGTCTGCTGCTGTTGGAGGATCAACATCAATAAAACAAGCCGGTAACCAGCAGCAGACATGTCAGCATGCCTACAGACGTTGCTGCCCAGGAGCTAACACAAACAACACGCCAGGCACCCACAGTGCTGCTGCTGATGCTGCTGCTGCTACTGCTGCGAGAACGCATGATCAGCGCCGCTGTTGCAAGCTTGACCGGCCGCGGCCTGCCAACTGACCTAATCAAGGTCGATGCCAGCTGACATGTATGTTGCTGTATGCTGCTACTCAGCTGCAAGCCGCTGCAGCAGCATTGACTGTTCATCTCCACCTCACAGTGCAGCTGCTGGCCCCGAACTAACCTTTTCAGGATCGATGCCAGCTGGCACGTGTGTTGCTGTATGCTGCTACTCAAATGCACACCGATGCGGCAGGATGGACTGTTTACCTCCACCTCACAGTGCAGCTGCTGGCCCCCAGACTAACCTTTTCAGGATCAATTCCAGCTGCCATGTATGTCGCTGCTACGCTGCGTGTTGCTGCTCGCAGCTCCACTGGGTCGTGTGGCGCTGTGATGGCATGCAGGTCCACCACACAGTAAAAGGTGTCTGCAGGCATACAGAACAGTTGGCAACGCAATATATGACAGGTGTCTGCAGGCATACAGAACAGTTGGCAGCTCCACAGCATCGTGTGGCGCTGTAATAGCATGTAGGTCCACCACACAGTACAAGGTGTCTGCAGGCATACAAAACAATCGGCAGCACAATGTTACAGTAACAAGATAGGGTTGGTGAGCTGTCACAGCTTTGGGCAGATGCCAAGCTGTCAGGCAGGCGCAGGTGCTGGTTGTCATGTGATAGACAGTGCCACAGTGTATCTGATAGCAGTTTTGTTTGACCAGCTCAGGGGGGGGGGGCAGTAAAAAAGCTAGCGGACCCCATGATGAAAAAACCTTTCGGGCCCTTGGAGCCGTGCAAGGGCACCAACACCACCCCTATCAGTGCTTGTATGTGCCTTGATGGTTGTTATAAATGTTATATAAGTACTGTTACATAATCTTGCTGGGTTTGTGTGCTGTATGGTGCCCGTATAGAGTGACAAGTAGGCACCATGCACAGCACTGCAGCAGGTACCCCCTTCAAGTCGGGTGGGTTGCATGTACAGCGGTGAATGGGATGTTTGGGGATCATCACCAGCTACAGTGCTTTAAAGCAAATAGCAGCCCTCTAAAACATGCTGTATGCTTCTATGTAGCATGTACGGTTCATACCGCTGCAGACGATGGTCAGATATGCTTGGGGAGAAAAGTTGTGAAAAAAGCTCCAGGCCCCTTGAAGCGCATGGACCACCCCCCACCCCCCCTTCCCAGGGTCCATAACTTTCTGTCATAAAACCCAAATAACATGTTACAAATTTATATAATAACTGGGCAAAGTTTCAGGGCAAGGTCCATCATGGAGTCCAAAATTGCAGGGACTGCCCCCCCCTGACCAGCTGCACAATATTCAGTACGCAACTAGTTGACATGATAACAACTGAAGTAAACTTGCAGGGACAAGCTGCTGCTGCTACAGTAAAAGGTGTCTGCAGGCATACAGAACAGTTGGCAGCGCAATATTACAACCCACATTGGGTGGGTGAGGTGCCACAGTGGGCTTTTGGCAGTTGACTTGCCAACCTGCTACGGCTGACAGCCTGCTGCGGCTGAAGTAAAGGCACGTGTACGGCAGCACCGCCTGCCCAGAAGTTACAGGGGAGGCTGATATCTACCAGCTGTTGCAGCAGGCAATGCTGAACTACAAGAATGAGGCAGTGCAGCACTGAATACCACAAAACTACAAGTGACAGGCAGGTGAGCAGATCAGAGAGCTGGGCAAATCGTCGGGCAGGCGCAGATGCTGGTTGTCATGTGACAGACGATGACGCAGCAGCTCTGATGGAAGATATTGTTTGACCAATCGCACAGTATGCAACCGCACAATATGCAACTAAATGACATGATGACAACTGACGTAAACATGCAGGAACAAGCTACTGCTGCTGCTGCTGCTACTGCTCACCATACTGCTCCTGCAGGTTGACCCAGTTACGAATTGCGCCCATGTAGTTCCCTAGATGCAACTGCCCAGTTGGTTGCACCCCTGACAGCACACGTTTTCTGCAAGCAGCGCGTTGGTCAACGTTCAGTGCCAATGGGCGATGCTGCAGTGTGCTGGCAGCTTGCACAACTGCTGCCATACCTGCGCTCAGTCTGTGCCACAGCAGGAGCAGATGTACTGGGCTCTGCCAGCGTGCCTGCCGTGGCTGCGCTGCACTGCATTTGTCTTCTGCTGCGGAAAGCCTGCGCTAATTGAGCTCCGCAGGGCACGCTTGCTACGCTGCACGGCTGCAGCACCGGCCTGAGGTGCTTGGAAGACAGCATTGTGATGCTGGTGCCTGCTGCAGCCTTCGCTGCTAATAGCATTAACTACGCAGTACAATGCTTGTAGGCGACCTCACGATCTTTGCAGGTTTCGCAAGTGTTTGTGTCCGTAGTGATGTGTGCCACCAGTGTCTGGCGTGCTCGCTAACGTGTTTCTGGCTATGCTCCATTACACGTCATCAAACCAAACAAGGCAATTACTCTTGAGTTCGTCGCCTAGACACGGTAATCGTTGCAATGTGGTGGTCAGGTCTCATTCAGGCCAGTAACAAGAGAGGATGCAGTGCACATCATCGGCACAAGTTTCGTAAGGTGCGCAGCCGCAGTTTCTCGCCACAATACCATCCCATCAATCCACTGCTTCAGACTTCTCGCGTCGTTGCTCTAGCAGCAGGATTCCCCAGCCTGCACAGGCTAGCCCCTGCTCCCACTGCTGTGCCAGTGGCAGCAAGTGCTGTGGTTGACTACTCGTAGACCAGCGCTGCTGCAGCCCTGCAGGACCTTCACTTGCTGCGAAGACCGCAACAGGTACACCCCGCATCTGCCACTCCATAAGCTGCCCGAGCACTTCTGGTTCAAACTGCAGTTGGCCCTTGCGTAGCTGCTCCAGCGTCCCACATGTCGCTGTTACTAACCCCACGTGCTGCTGTTGCTGCTGCACATCTTCCAGTGCAGCAGCACCTACAGCAGCGGTATCAGCATGCTGCTTTCCTTGTCGCTTGCTTCCAGACACCTTGGCAGCCCCCACTGCTGCTGGCAGTACAGCTGCAGGCAGTACCATTGCGCTGCCAGGTATCTTGAAAAAACTGACAACCTTGGCACCTGGCAACTGCTTAGGAGCAGCAGCCTGGAATGCTTGCAGGAGCAGGGCACTGCCATCCCGCTGCTGCTGCTGCTGATGCATCTGACTATGAATAAACTCATCAGCTAGCGGTTGAGGCAGGCCTAGATGCCATGGCAGCTGCTGCTTTGAGCTGCTGCTGCTACTGCTGCCTGAAGGCTGCTGTTGAGTAGTGGGTGGTGCACCTCCCTGCAACAACTGCTCCTGCTGCTGCTGCTGCTGCTCAAGCAGCCACAGCAGCTGCATCAGGCACAGCAGTTCAGCACCTACTTCCTGCAAGCCCTCATAACTGCTGCTGCTGCGGCGGCTGGCGGCTACCACACAGCTGCGCACCTGCTGTAACACTTGCTGCAATACCTGCTGCTGCTGCTGCTGGTGCTGCTGCTGCAGCTGAATGCCGTAAACATCTGCGCCATACTGCAGCTCTACGCGTAGGTCTGCTGCTGCAGCTGCTGCTGCTGCCAGCTGATCTTTTTCTGCTACCTGTACCTCCTGCGGCACCGACACTGATGCACCGTACCCGCTCTGTTGCTGCGCCATCAGCAGCTGCGCTGTACTGAGCTTAACCCAGTCCAACGCACTGCAGCAGGCATACTGCTGCTGCTGCTCAAGCAATGCTGCTGCCACACTTGTAACTGCATGCCCTGCCACCGCACGCTCTGCTGCAGTGCCCCCAGCAAGCGGCATACTTGCCAGGTAGTATGCTGCTGCTATCAACTGCGGCAAACTCTGCTGCTGCTGCTGCTGTTGTGGTGCACCACTGCTGCTTAGCTGCAGCAGCCTTGCAGCAGCAGCCTGCAGCAGGACCGGCTGCTGGAAGCCCACTGCAGCATATGCTTGCAGGACAGCTGCCAGCTCTCCTGCACTCCAGCTAGCTACCTGGCTTGGATTCTCAGCAGCAACTGTCCCCAGGTGCCCCAGCAGCCGTGCGTTGGGCGTTTCCTGCAAGTTCCTGCAAGCCGTTATAACGTCAGCCAGCTGGCAGGCGCTGAGCTGGCGCGCCTTGTGCATTTTCCTGCTGACGAGCATCTTTGCTGCCTGTTGCAGCAGCCAGGGGTTGCGGTAGGAGAGGAGGCTGCAGGAAACGATGCTGCTAGCAATCTGTGGTCCTGACATGTGTGCCATCTTGTTGTGCAGCGCCCTGCAGGAATGAAGTTGGTCAGGTAGGATGGGCTGGAGTATGGAGGGAGGTGAAGGTATGCATAATGCATTGCAGCACACTTCGTGTTGCACTGTGCAGCTGCAACGAAAACAAATATTCAAATGATGCCAAGGTGTGATGCGGCTTGCAAGAACTCGAGGTACCCTCCCCAAAGATACACAAGAGCTTACAAGTTGCTGACCTCAGCACTCACTTTGCCACGTCATCGAGCAGCAGCAAGTCCTGCTGACCCAGCCCCGCCAGCGCTGACATCAGTACTGCCACATCACCAGGTGTCATGGCAGGCAACCGCTGCCGCGCTGCTTTGCGCAGAGCTGCCAGCAGCGGCGGTGCAGTGAGGCCCGCTGTCGCGCACTGAGTGTACGCGTGTGCCAGGCCTTTGCAATCAAACTGGCCGACCTGAGCGGCATTGACAGACACCGGCAGGTATGACAGTTGGGCAAGGGGCTGTGAAGTGCGCAGCATGAACGCGTACAATCAAGCGCAGCTGCCAGCAGCAGCGGTGCAGTGAGGCCAGCTGTTGCACACTACGTGTACGCGTGTGCCAGGCCTTTGCAACATAACTGGCCGACCTGAGCGGCATTGACAGGCATCAGCAGGTATGACAGTTAGGCAAAGGGCTGTGAAGTGTGCAGCATGCACGCGTACAATCAAGCACAGCTGCCAGCAGCGGCAGTGCAGTGCAGTGAGGCCCGCTGTCGCGCACTGTGTGTACACGTGTGCCAAGCCTTTGCGTCCAACTGGCCAACCTGAGCAGCGATGAAAAACAGCAGCAGGTATGGCGGTTAGGCAACGGGCTGTGAAGTGCACGGAACGCACACGTACAATCAAGCGCAGCTGCCAGCAGCAGCTGTGCAGCGAGGAACGATCTCGTGCACTGTGGGTACGCGTGTGCCAGGCCTTTGCAATCCAATTGGCAACTGGCCAACCTGTGTTGTGTGTGGTCAAGGCACAGCTCAAGTGAGCAATACGACTCAGGCAAGGGCGCCACAGTAGCCTGACAGCGTCAATGTTTTCTTTGGCATATGCTGACATCAACAGACACCTATCACAGCAGTAGGAAACACAGCAGGACCAGCAGCACTTGTGATTCACCCGCAGGGTGTAGCGGTTTAGCACACCTGCTGTCATATAGTAATATATACCCTCACCCTACCTGTGTTGTCGCTCGCTGCGTCAGCAGCAGCTGAGCTGGTGCATCCCTGTGGCGCACCCTCCCAAACGCCCACAGCAGCAGCATGCTCTCAGTAGGGCCTAGCAGCTTCAGCTGCTGCCGCTGCTGCTTGAAAAGCTCCCCTATTGCTCGAAACAGCTGCGGAGGGTGCAGCTTGAGCGCTGCAAAGCTTGCGGCTAAGAGCGTTAGCCGCAGGATTTGGCGTCGGTGGCGTGGCTGGTACTGCCGCCTGCGCAGCAGCTGTGTAGCTGTAGCAGCGGGAAAGCCAGTCGGCAGGATGAGATAGGACACAGAGCAATAGCATGGAGGAGCAACATCACAAAGTGGCTGGTACTGCCGCCTGCGCAGCAGCTGTGTAGCTGCAGGATAGAAGGATTGAAAGCAAGTCGGCAGGGTAAGGTCAAAAACAGAGCAGCAACACGGAGGTCGAAGGAGCTGCACGACATGACACGAGGCTCGAAACAGCTGCAGAGGGTGCAGCTTGCGGCTAAGAGGGCTAGCCGCAGGATTTGGTGGCGGTGGCGTGGCTGGTACTGCCACGTGCGCAGCAGCTGCGTAGCTGCAGGATGAGATCAAAAGCAGGTCGGCAGGATGAGATCAAACACAAAGCAACAGCACGGGGCAGCAACCGCACAGCGTGGCTGGTACTGCTGCCTGCGCAGCAGCTGTGTAGCTGCAGCAGCGGGGAAGTCGGCAGGATGAGATCAAACACAGGGGTGTGAAGACAACATGGAGGTGTGATGAGCTAGCTGGAGTGCTTGGCGGCGGTGGCGTGGCTGGTACTGCAGCCTGCGCAGCAGCTGTGTAGCTGCAGGATGAGATCAAAAGCAGGTCGGCAGGGTGAGGTTGAACACCAAGCAACAGCACGGGAGAGCAACAGCACGGAATGGCTGGTACTGCCGCCTGCGCAGCAGCTGCGTAACTGCAGGATGAGATCAAAGCAAGTCGGCAGGATGAAATTGAACACAGAGGTGTGAAGAAGACGACGTATAAGGTCAAAGGAGCTGCGTAATTTGACACAAGAAGCGGAAGACAAGATGATGCAATGCAGCGCAGGAAGAGAAGTGCAATCTACTAGCTGCTGGTGGATGAGTATGTGCCAGGCAGCACTGGCATACGCGGAAGATATCCGAGCGACATGCAGTGCAGTAATCGTACAAGGTCTGCAGCTGCCTGGTCTTGTAGTAGTGTGGCACCACAACTGCATGCAAGTATACCTAGCATCCGGCCTCCAAGGCCAACTCTGACAGCAGAATGTACCACACCTGTTAGTGCCACCTGCTGCAGCAGCTCCTCGTGTATCAAGCCCAACCGCGCGTACGCGACTGCTAAGAAGCAGGCGGCACGCATCTGCAGCGCTGCCTTGCTGCTGTCCTGCGGTGCTGCTGCTGTACGCAGCCGCTGCGCTGCATGGCTGCCCAGTCGCTGCATGAAGGCTTTGTCCAGGTGTCCTGCTGCTGCCAGTGCTGCTGCAATGTTGGCCAGCCGGTGTGCACTGAGCCGTGGCAGGAGGTAGCTGCCGTGCTGCAGTGCGTGCTGCACCTCTGCTGCATTGTATGGTAGCACTTGGCTGAGGCTAGCTGGTCCGTCTGAAAGGCCTGTTGGTGTGTAGCGTCCGAGGGACAACAGCACGTGTTTAGCAGCAGCTCGTGCTGCAGCTGTTGTGCGAGCTGGCTGTGGTGCTGCTGCCAAGCTTGCTGCTGCTGCTGCTAACGGTGCATCGAGGAGCTGTTGCTGCTGCTCCTCTTGTGTTGAGGCATCCTGTAGGCTGACTCCTGCAGCTGTGCTTGGACCTCTACTGCTCCTGCTGCACTGCCTTGCAGGCAAGCTACGTGCAGGTGATAAAACAGGCGCCCTCAACCTCGTCGTGTTAACACTGACAGGAATAGCTACACGAAAAGACTTATGAAATGTGCTGCAGCTATGCGAGAGCCTGTGCATCGGGCATCAGCATACTGGCATACAGCAGAGCAGCACAGCAGCAGTGGTTTGCGGTGCTGTTTCGAAACCAAACGTGCAGGGCAAAGGGGCAAATACGATCGGGATACTTGTGCAATCAGGCCGCTGCATTGGCAGGATCACATCGGAACGCGAAGGACGGACCTAACAGCGCAGGGTTGTGATACGAATTTCAGGGACAGCACTATGGCCCTGCGCCTGAGATATGTTTATGCTGTTAGGAATCACAACAGAGCTGTAGTTGATATGTCCTTGATGAGCAGCTGCTCTCCAGGTCACGGTGCAGGCATCAGTCAAAAGTCCCGACGTCTGTGATCAGCAAATCACTTTTGGCTCTACGTTGGCACAAAAACATGCTATTGAGGCATTACAATACCAGCATCGCTGACCTGTGCATGTCTTCTGATGCATTCAGCAGCAGATGAAGGGCCAGGCTGGCTAGGTTATCATACATCAGCAGGTGTTAGCATCAAGGGCGCTGCTTGCAGCAGCGCTGGACGCAGTTGTAAACAGATCTGTGTGCGTTGCAGCAGTGGTGTGTAGTTCTGTAGTCCTGTGGCAGCATGACAGGCGACACACAGCAACAAAGCAGCAGGACGCCTGCAGGCAGACTACCGCCTGTAGGGCGCAGGACACTCGGTGCAGGAGCCAGCAACAGCAGCCCAAAAGCATCAGCCGCAAGCCAGCAAGGCAACAGCAACAGCAAACCACGCACACCTCCTTTGGGCCCTGGAGCCACACTGTCAGGCCGGGGAAGTGGCAGCGGCAATGGCAGCAGCAGCAGTACTGGCGGCATCAACAGCACTCGCTCCAGGAGTGCCGGTTCACCATCAGCCGGCGCAGGCGCGCTAGCAGTGTCGCAGTACGAATCAGCGAGCGCAGATGTCCTGCAAGCGCAAGTGCAGCTGGTGCAGGATGCAGTGGGAGCCTGCCAGGCTGCTTTTGCCAAGGCGTGCGCAGACGTAACCAAGTGCATGCAGCGAATACAGCAGCTTGAGCAGCAAGCTAGGTGAGGGCTTGCCTGGCAAACACGTAGCTCTGCACCATATGCGGACTGCAATATGCCTCCTCGTGCACAGCATTGATACAACGTGTTCAGCTTGCAGCCTTGCGTGCCCCTTCCTGTAGTACCTGCATGCGAACACCAACAAAATGCAGCAGCGCAGCACCGGCAGATGTGCAAGCACATACATATATCTTGACTGACAGATTTGCCTCGTCAGCATTCGTGAGCCACTTGCATATGATGCTCAAGACCCCTGGTCAAACACACATGCATGCAGGTCCTTGCAGGAGGAAGAGCAGCAGCTGTCAGCAAAGGTGCCACTGCCAGTCAACCGTCTACTACGCGTGCAGCAGTGGCTCAAGGAGCGCTCTGCAGAGCTGGCAGCAGAGAAAGCAGCACTTGAAGGCAGGCAGATGGTGGGTGATTGAATGAGGGCGGCCCTGCTCTTTGTGCACAGCAGCAGGATCGGTACGGAAGGCTGCAGATGTAGCCTGCAAGCTGTCACCGATAGCACGTGTAGATGAGCGGATAAGGTCTGACAGCACTTGACATGAAGCTGACATATGCTCATTCAAGTAGCGGCACATCACATGCTGTACCAACAATCTGTGTCACAATGACAGTTGCATGTTGCGCTCCGTACACTGCAGAGACTGAGCAGCAGCATTATTGCCTGAATCATGACCATGCCGCCATGCCGCACAGAGGTCAGGTATGCCTGCCAACTGTCAAAGCAGCAGCACTCTTGACAGAAAAGCAAGCAGAAACACCCTGCCACTGCATGCAAGGCTGCGCGCGCATGCAACGCTGCCATCTGTGCTGCTGCTGTCCTGCAGGCGCTGCTCAAAGCGGAGTCGCAGTTGCGAGCCCGGGAGACAGAGGCAGACTTGCTAGCAGAGTCAGCAGGCAGCCTGGGCTCTGCAGCAGCACGCACAGCAGCAGCAGGCCTGCGCAGCGCAGCTGCAGCACATGACGCAGAGATAGCAGCAGCAGATCAGAAGCTGCGGCAGGTGCAGGTGGCTGAGCAGCGTGCTGTGGCAGAGGAAGCAGCACAGCAGGCAGATGCACATCAGTGCATCAGGTGAGCGATGCAGCATGTGCTTGTGCTGCACAGGCACGTGCAAGAGAGGTTGTATACCTGTTGCACTCTAGCCGTGTGCTGCAGCAGCAGGTGCAGGGCGCAACAGAGCTATCAGTAGGTAGCCGTGCATCGTGTCAGCGTCCAGGCACATAGTGCCAACACACCGTGGTCCTCCTGCAAGAATGTGTCCTGCAGTTCAGCGTGCCAATGTCTGCTGGTGCAACAGCATGCTGATTTTATTACGGACCGCATCATGGAGACAGCGACGCCCCAAGCTGCACAAGCACCAGCTGCATCGCAGCAATGCTGTCAGTGGCACTGACATGGGCCCCATATCTCCCTGAACTCCCTGTGTACTCCCGGCGTGGTGTGGTGGTTGCAGGGCTGCTGAAGCTGGTCATGCAGCACCAGCATGATCAGCATCTGACAATGCAAGTCTCAGCATTATGCCATGGCCCCCACATCTCCCTGACCTCATGTGTACTGCCGGCGGCCTTTCGTATGTATAACTGCAGGGCTGCTGAATCTGGGCATGCAGCAGCAAAGCGGCGCCTAGCTGCCAGCCAGGCAGCCATCCGCAGCCATGCAGAAGAACTTGCGCAGGCAGCAGCAGCAGAGCAGGAGCGGCGGCGGCAGGCGCTGCTGTCGCTCAAGTCAAAGATAGATGAGGTCCGGGAGAATGTGGGGCAGAAGGCTGACAGGTTCAGGTGCGGTACTGTTCTAATATAATTACTACCTGAGGTAACAGCGGAAGCAACGAACATGCTTGAGGTCTCAACTGTTCGTGTGTCAGTAGTAGAGTAGATGCGGTTGCCTGGTTCTTGTAAGCTACATCCCAGGCGTTATGTCATTTCATCATCAGCGTACGCGTATCACCAGCGTGATTGCTTAGCAGCTGCAGAACGGCTGTGCAGGTTAGCTCCCTGTCTTGCAACAGCCTCTGTTGTCCTATAGATAGCCTGTCACCCTGCACAGCTCCCCACCAACTGCCCCTGTTGCAAGTTACAAATCCTACGCATCACAAGCAGGGCTTTGGCCTGCTTAAGCCTATGTCCTCCGTGTGTAAATGAGAGAAAAACAGGTGCGGGTCCTGACAAGGGCCAAGAGTTTTAGAGTGAGAACTCAAACCCGTTCTACTACACCGACTTCCCCTGGCCTTGCAGGCAGCTGCAGCAGCAGAAGCGTGATCAAGAGCGTAGGGAATTCGAGGCCCTACAGGAGCAGGGGCTCAACCCATATGAGGTGTACAGGTGTGTCACATGGTGTCATAACATGCCGATATAACACAGGCAGGCTAAACGGCCCCGCGGTAGAGCAGTGATGGTGGCATGCTTGCCAGCAGCCCGAGTAGCACGGCTTCCCCTACAACAATCACTGTACTGCCTGTAACAGTGTATAGGATGGTAACATGTGGCTGTGCTGCACCAACTGATGCCGGTTGGGTGCTCGGCAAGTAGATTGATATTTATCCGTGTCCAACGTCGGCTTTCTGGCTGGTTGTGCAGTCGCTCAGCAGTTGATGTCACTGCCTTGCATTCCTGCCGGCAGCTGCTGCCTACAACGTATATCCCTGCACACCGACATCTTTGTGCATGTCAGCAATCCAAGAAAAGGTGCGAGGCCCTACTGCTTGCCGCTGTGTGTGTGGTGGGTTCTCTGCAGGCTGCGGGATGCTGAGGCTGCTGCTGCCAAGGCTGCCGCTGAGCTGTCAAAGCAACAGGCTGCGCGCATGGCTGGCATTGCTGCTGTGCTGGAGGGTGAGGAAAAGGAGCGCCAGAAGCAGCTGGCAAGGCACGAATTTGACCGGCAGGTGGGTTGTTATTATTGTTATTATTAATTTTGTTATCATCACGTTCATTTTATTAGGGTCATCACAATTACTTGACATGCAAGTGGAGTTGCAGGTGTACAGGGATTATCAAGCAGCATTGCGAGGCACACAGTTGCATAACAGGCACACATGCAGCGTGTGCATGTGCGGAACTGCTTCAGCTACTGTTAGCATGTATGCTCGGCACCAAGACTTGTGCTTTGTGTGGACAGATGGATTTTCTGTTTTTGCTACAGGATCGTAGCTATGCTGCAGGCATGCAATGCTTTCTCACTGCATCAGTGCTTGTGTCCGCTCATCTTTCAACCTCTTTACTACTACTGTATTGTTTTTGCCATATGTACCTAGATAGTCAAGCTGTGTTTTTTGTCATGTGATGTGCTGTTCAACATCTGCTGTCGCGTCCAGGTGGAGGAGCAGTATCAGCGCGAGATGGGCATAGCAGCACAGCAGCAGCGCACAGATGCCTACATGCGCAGCCACACGCTCTCCTGCCAAGCACTGCTGGATCCCACGAGCCACCTGCACCCGTACCCCTCTGACAGCGTGCTAGTCAAACCAGCAGGGTTTGGCTTGGGGCGCAGTAGCCCGGAGGCTGTAGCAAAGGTAGCAAAGCGGCATCCTGGCCTGCAAAAAGAGCTGCAGAGCAGCCTTCTGCTGCCTAGCAAGTTCAGGTGGGTCAGTGTGGCAACAGAATCGCTGCCTTTGGTTTTGCCACAACAGATGTATATGGCAGTTATAACCCCCAGCTGGTTGGTGGGAAAGGCCTCAGGGCCTTTCAGGGGTTAATTTCTGAAAATGAGAGGAGATCATGGTGTGTGGTATGCACGGTACCTTGCCATGGCAGCTATACGCTGATGCTAGTTGCGAGTTGAGAGCCTAAATGACATGTGCAAAGCAGTGCCAGGGTCAAACAAGGTATTTGCATAATATTTGCTGCATTGTCAACCATGCCCCGCATTGCAGGGGCCTGCAGCAGTCCTCTGCCGGCAGCCTTGGCTGGGCTGATGCTGCTGCCAGCGAAGATGATGATGCTGACAGACTTGGAAATGATGACAGAACTGCTGATGAGGATGATGGCGATGATAACGATGCATCAGATGGCAGCGGCAGTGGCACTCACGAAGATCCAGATGAGCAGCGGGGCACAGGCAGAAAGGCGAAAGCACCAGGTGGCAACAGGAAGCTCAACAGCAGCAGGGGCCAGCTACCTGTTGTAAAGTTGAGCAAGTTCGAGGAGGACCGTCTGCAGCAGAGAAAAGAGCAGCACAAGGTGCTGGTTGCCCAACCCAAGGTGTGTGCTGAGGGCTGGTGGACTGCAAAACATGTTGTACTTGTGCTCGCATGGCTGGCAATGTCAGTCAGTTAGTCATTCTGTGCTGCTGCTGCTTGAAAGTCGCAGTGTATTTCCGACACATGTAGATCACATACTGCTGCTGCTTGCATGCACAGGCCTCCTTTGGCCACACCTTTGCCGGTGACGCCTTCATAGCAGTCCCACTTGTTCTGAGCTCCGCACTGACGTCTGTAACACCTGCTGCTGCTGCTGCTGCTTATATTGTACTGCATACAGACATCATTTGGCCGCACCTTTGCTGGCGATGCCTTCATAGCCGACCCTCCAGAGGTGCTGTTCAAGGACTTTGTGCCTGGCCAGGTGTACCGGGCCAGCCTGCAGCTCATCAACAGAGGCTTCACCAAAAACAGCATCCGGCTGCTGGAGGTGCCTGCTGAGGTGCATGGGGCTGGTGGTTTGCAATACAATAGCAGACAACATATGTTTCGGGATGAAACCCGATCCAGCACAAGCCAGCAAGCTGATATGCCGCTCACGGGGTGCATTTGCAGCAGTCCCTTGTTCACTGTATGCTGCATGATGTCCAGCTGCTAGCAGGCCTGTGGGGATTGTAAGCGGCAGCTTTCTTGGCTGCTCCCAAAACAGCATCCGGCTGCTGGAGGTGCCTGCTGAGGTGGGTGCGGCTGGTGGTTTGCGTCTTGTAAGGGACTGAGTCCCATGTTCACTGTCCGCTGCGCGATGTCTGGCTGCTGAGGCCTGTGGGGATTGAAAGCGGCAGCTTCTTGGCTGCTCCCAAAACAGCATCCGGCTGCTGGAGGCGCCTGCTGAGGTGGGTTGGCCTGGTGGTTTGCAACCGACCCTTGATCACGAGTGAGTACTGTCCACTGCACAATGTCTGGCTGCTGAGGCCTGTGGGGTGGAGAGCAGTATCATTCTTGCCTGCATTAAACAAACAGCATCCGGCTGCTGGAGGTGCCTGCTGAGGTGGGTGGGGCTGGTGGTTTGCATCTTGCAAGGGACTGAGTCCCTTGTTCGCTGTCCACTGCACGATGCCCAGCTGCTCAGGCCTTGGGGGGTGAGAGGGGCAGCTTTCTTGGCTGATCCCAAAGACAGCATCCGGCTGCTGCAGGTGGCTGCTGAGGTGCGTGGGGCTGGTGATCTGCAACAGTCCCTCGTTCACTGCCCACTGCGCAATGTGATTGTATGTGCCACAATGTGGCGCAGCTTTCTTGCATCTTGTCGCCGCTGTGTTGGTATGCTGCAGGTGGTGGATGTGGCTGCATGTGCTACAATAATGACACAGGTTCCTTGCCGCTAGATGCCATCTTTCTGCCGGTATGTTGTGTTGAAACAGCAGTGCTGTGTTTGTGTGCTGCAGGTGGTGGATGTGATTGAGCTGGACATGCCACCCTCTGGCTGTGGCGGTCACGTCACTGACGCAGCTTCCTTGCCGTGTGTTGTACTACTGGCAGTATGCTGTGTTTTTGTGTGCTGCAGGTGGTGGATGTGATAGCTGAGATGAGCTGAACATACATGCCACCCTCTGGCTGTGGCGGTCACATCATTGACGTAGCTTCCTTGCAGTGTGTTGTAACAGTATGCTATGTTTTGTGTGCTGCAGGTGGTGGATGTGATTGCACGAGCCACAACATTGACTCAGCTTCCTTGCCGCAAGATGGCATCATGTCAGCGCTGTGTTGTGACAGTGTGCTGTAGTTGCGTGCCGCAGGTGGTGGATGTGGTTGAGCTAGACATGCCACCCTCCGGCTGTGGCGGCCACGCAATTGACGCAGCTTCCTTGCAGTGTGTTGTAACTGCAGCTCTGTCTTTGTGTGCTGCAGGTGGTGGATGTGATCGAGCTGGACATGCCACCCTCCGGCTGCTTGGCACCTGGCGCAGCCGCAACGCTGAAGGTCACCTTCACACCAAAGGTAATCACATGCGGCATACAGTCGATCTAATCACCGTGTACATGGTGCAATCATACTCATTGCCAAGAAATGAGCAGAACAATAAGATCTTTGAGGAGTGGCAGGATCACAGCAGCTGTTGGTGTAGACTTTGAAGTTGTGCCGCATGGTTGCTGCTCAACGTTGTTTTGCATGCTTGTTCAGACCGCGCATGAAGATGCCAGCTTGCGGGGTTCTTCTGGAAGTGGACCGCTCCCAGCCGTGATCTCATGATATGACATGCACATTGTGCGGACAAGGATGTTGATCAGGGTTGATCTGTACTTTGGACGTTGTGTTTCTGGGCCACCGCGTACCACTCTGCTGCAACAGGCGGATGTGGACCTGTCTGTCCCATTCCTGTGTGAGGCTATCTGGCAGCAAATCTGCTGACTGTGACTGGCCTTATGACAGCTGTCCTGCCTCGCACGGCCTGTGCTTGCACTTGAGGCGCTGCCATTGGTTCATCCGTGTTTAATTGAGTGACTTTTCTAAATGGCTGGTGGATTTTGCCCTGAACCTGACAATGTGCATGGCTGCTGCGCAACTTTGTGCCTTTTTGTTGTGCATCAACAGGCGGAGGCGGACCTGTCTGCAGCTATCCCTCTGCTAGCTGAGACTGGCCCTCTGACAGTGCAGTTGTCATGCCTAGCACGCCGAGCGCTGCCGGCAGTTGAGCCCTGCCCAGTGGTGTGCCTCAACGGTAGAGCTGGTGGGGTGATGCTGGCAGCTACTGGCCGCAGGAGCGTCACCATCAGCAACGCAGGAGCGCTTGCAGTGGCTTACGATGTCAAGGTACTGTGTAGACTGCACATCGCATGCCTCCAATCTCATTTTTCATACTGCTGTGCTCATCTCTTTTCTGTCACGTGTTGACAATGGGGCGACTCATACGCATGCCATGCCTCCTGTCACATTTGCACATCGAATGCAATCGCATGACAAGCAAGATGCAACTTGCCACAACTTGATGGGAGTGTAGCTTGCTGTATGGCTGTGGTACTCTGCTGCTTCGTAACAAAAATAACCAATCTTTTATCTACTCTGTGCATGCAGGTGGCAGGAGCGCTTGCAGCAACAACTGAATACGATGAACCCGACCCACCCATGCCCCCACCCAACGCAACGCCTGAGGATATGGCAGCATTAGAAGCAAAGGCTTCTGCTGCCACAAGCCTATCAGTGGCTGGGTTTAGGGTGCAGGGCATCAAGGGTACAGTAAAGGGCTACAGCTCGATTACACTGCCAGTGGAGTTCACACCACGCGTGGCAGGTAAGCTTGCGAGGCTCATGCAGCCTCAAGGAATACTCATGTTTGATGTTCCCTTCTCATGCAAAGTAGCGGCATGTGCACACCTGCACATGCGTGCTGACAGTTGCTGGGTGTGAGAATTCAGTGACGCTACTGCCGCATGTATATCTCAGGCGCTTTGCATGCTGCCTACTCAGCCGATGCAGCGCTAGTGTCTCTGGAATGGCTGCTGTTTTTCGTTTGTCTGCTGCCTGCGGCCACCGCTTGTGTGCGAGCAGATGCGCTTGGTTTGTGCGTTGCACACCTAGACCAGCAAATGTGCCTTCCGGTAATAATGTAAGAATACAGTGGTGCCTTGCATTATTTGTGTAATAACATGTGTCATTTTTGTCATGCAGGTGATGAGGAGGTGCCGCTGCAGGTGCGATTTGCTGCGCCAGAGAACCGGGCACTGCTGCTGCAGCCGGTGCAGTTCAGCCTGACTGCTACTGGGCGGGACCTGCCTGTGTCGACACTGACACCCCTGGTGAACTTCAAGTGAGAGCGTGCATGCTATGGCAGACACATTCATGCATGGTATGCATGGTATGCTATACTGATGCCGCTTGCCTGCCTGCTATGAGGCAAGGTCATATCACTCCTCACTTGAAGTACTGAGGTTGCTGCCTACTCGTAACTGATCGCCAAATACATCGACGCTGCATGTACGCTTTTGTAAGCAGCCATTGCTGTCAAATTTGCAACGCTTGCTGCTGCTACTGCTGCTGCCAGGTGTGTGATGTTTGGGCGGCAGTATGCTGCTGCGCTGCTGCTGGCAAATGCCAGCACGTCTGCGATACCTACTGCTGACAGACATGACTTCGTGCTGCTGCTGCTGCTGCTGCCGCTGCTACCAGGTGTGTGATGTTTGGGCGGCAGTACGCTGTTGCGCTGCTGCTGCATGTATGCTTATGTCAGCCATTGATGACAGACGTGCATTGCTTGCTGCTGCTGCTGCTGCCAGGTGTGTGATGTTTGGGCGGCAGTACGCTGCTGCGCTGCTGCTGGCCAACGCTGGCAGCTCTGCCATGAAGGTGCTCATTGGCAACAGGCCTGAGCTGGCAGACTGGATCACGTTCACACCAGACTTTGGCTTCATACAGGTCAGTTACGGGATGGCATGGCAGCCAGCAGCAGGTTTAGGGATGCAGCTGCAGCATTTAGGGAGGGCTAGGGACAACTTAGGCATGGGTTAGGTATGCCTGCCGCGCCACAGTGTGTAGACTGCTGCATTGCACATTGCCTGCATCATGTTCTGGTATAATGTTGTGACGGGCATGTACATCCTGCTCATGCCGCTGATCACGTTCACACCAGATTCTGGTTTCACCAGACTTTGGCTTCATTCAGGTCAGTTGTAGACCGCTGCATTGCACACTGCCTGCATTATGTTCTGGTATAGGGTTGTGACGGACATGTGCATCCTGCTCATGCTGCTGATCCTGATGGTGTTGCTACCCTCCTGCATCTGCTGTGCTGTGTTGAGGGATCACTTGGGGACCCCGAGTAACGCAGTGTCCTAAATGGGAACGCGGCGGGCTACACTCGCTCACTGACACAGTGCTGTTACACTCGCTCACTGACACAGTGCTGTTACACTCGCTCACTGACACAGTGCTGTTACACTCGCTCACTGACACAGTGCTGTTACACTCGCTCACTGACACAGTGCTGTTACACTCGCTCACTGACACAGTGCTGTTACATTGCTGGCGCATGCTGGTGACACGCTGTCTGTCAGTGTCAGCTTGAAGCCCACCACAGACCCATGCGACTGATCCTGCTCATGTTGCTACATTCCTTCATCTGCTGCTGCTGTTGCTGGCGCAGGCCGGGGATACGCTGTCTGTCAGTGTCAGCCTCAAGCCCACCACAGAAATGATGCACAGGCTGGAAAAATACCTGGTGGCACCTGCTGCTGGCAGCAGTGCTGCTGCAGCAGCGGATGGTGCTGCTGCTGAGGGCGCAGAAGCGAACGGCAGCAACGATGCTGAGGTGAGGCTCTTTGCTCTGTTTCTGTCCAATGAGCCTGTCACTGGCTCCCCAAACGGGTGAGGCTACCCATGTAAGACCCAAAATGTGAGACCACTCACGCTTGAAATTGCGCTGTGTGTAATGCGCTGCTGATCGTCCTTGTGGCAATTGGCCGCCGCCATTATGCGAGGCCAAACCTTGCCAGTGCCCTTCAAAGTGTGCTTCCAGCGGATCACAACAGAGCTGAGATGCATCTGACGCGCACGCTTCCCTCTTGCGTGCGCACAGGCTGAATGTGAACATAATGTTGTTGTGCCCTTCAAGCTGTGCTTGCAGCCCCCACAACAGATCTCACATGCATCAGATGCGTACCCCTTCCTTCTTGCGTGTGTACAGGCCGTTGTAAAGTGCTACTGCTGGTTAGTGTGCCTGGCCAGACCATGCCAGTGCCCTTCAAGCTGTGCTCAAGCACGTGGCGCTTACGCTTTTCCTCTTATGTACACGTGTACACAGGCTGTCTTTGAAGTGCCACTGCTGGTCAGCGTGCCTGGCCAGACCTTGCCAGTGCCCTTCAAGCTGCGCTTCCAGCCCACCACAACAGACCTCATCCTGAGCCCCAGCATATTGGATTTTGGCCGCATCCCGCTCAGTGAGCAGGCTGGCACGTACCTGAGCATCACCAACCCCTCGCAGCTGCCGCAGACCTTCTCATTTGGTCCGCAGCTGCCGCTGGGTTTGAGCATAACCCCGGGTGGGGGTTATGGCAGCGTGCTTCCAGGAGAGACGCTGAAGCTGCTGATGCAGTTCCAGCCGCCAATTCCAGGGGTGCAGTTCTTTGGGATGGCGTGCAGGACGCTCGCAGGACGGGTGTTTAAGCTGCAGGGGAAGTGTGAGGGGCTGCAGCTGGATGTGGAGCTGTCACATAACACAATCAAGGTGGGTCGCTAAGCTGTTGCACAAGCGAACCAGCGCTGCAGCTGCGCACTGCGCTGCATCAGCGTCTTGGGAAGGGGTGTACTACTAGAATTACATCTGGGGTTTGTAAATACAGGCTGTAGCAGCAGGGCTTGCAACTCCTCTGGAGATTTCCACCAGCTGGTGCAAGGTCCTTGGTCAGGTTTAAGCAGCTGCCCAGCAAGGGGCCTCTGTGGCGGGGGCCTCTGCTACAGTAGCAAGGTGTCATTGAGCTGATTCGTGTGCCCATGCTGTGTTTGTGGTGCTTGCAGTTCCCTGCCACTGCCGTGAATGATGCGGCCAGTGCCTCGGTCATACTGCGCAACAGCAGCAGCAGCACATCCCAGCTGTTTGAGTTCGGGGTGCCTGCTGGCAGCTGGCTGCAGGTGAGATTTGATATTGTTATTTTTTATATATTATTATTTTATCACCAGCTGCTGCACCAGTCGCTGAGGCTCTGAGAGTCTGCTGTATATGAAACAAGTGCTTGCTGTGACTCCAGCGCTGCCGGCTATGTGACATATTGCTGGCAACAGGGTGCCCGGCACCCTCCTTTTGAAGCTTGTGTTGTGCATATGCACAGCAGACATGCATTTTAAGAGACTGTCCAATTATACAAGCAGTAAGACGTGTTAGTGGGAACCCTCTGTATGATCGAGACATCACAAGCGTACATGCTGCACTCAACTGCTGCTGCACTGGACACTGCAGGTGACTGGTTGTGGTGGCGTATGAGGTACTTTTCATCGTCACACATGCCCCCTCCCTTAACTTACGCGGGTGTTGAGTGTGAACACACAACGCGTAGCCCACTTAT
Organism: Tetradesmus lagerheimii; assembly: GCA_902809745.2. Classification (NCBI taxonomy): domain Eukaryota; kingdom Viridiplantae; phylum Chlorophyta; class Chlorophyceae; order Sphaeropleales; family Scenedesmaceae; genus Tetradesmus; species Tetradesmus lagerheimii. Next base: position 10,686 of record CADDIJ020002484.1, on the reverse strand, counting down.
TCATTCATACATTGCAGGTGACTCCTCGAGTGGGCTGCCTCAAACCGAACAGCAGCTTGCGCGTGCAGCTGGACTTTGCACCTCCACTGTCGCTGCTGGAGCCTGACCAAGCAGGCAGCTCTACAGCAACAGCAGCAACAGCAGCAACAGCTGTCAGCCGAGCTAAGGCAGCCGTTGCTGCTGCTGCCAGCCCAGCAGGGGGGCAGCAGCCGCAGTCAGCGCAACCTGCAGGATCAGTATCAGCTGCTGCACCTGCGTCACCAGGACCACCAAGTGAAGATACCAACAGCAGCAGCAGCAGCAATAATGCAGGCAGTAGATGGATGTGGTACAGGCAGTGGCTGCTGCCCTGCTACATGAGGTCAGCAGCACCAGGAGAAGAAGCCGCCATCATTGCAGCTAGCAAGCTTGCAGCATGCGGCAGCAGCAGCAGCAGCGGTACAACCGATGCCTGCGGCGGCGATGCAGACACCAATGTGCTGCACCTGTCAGTGACGACGTGTGCAGTTGCGCCGGAGCTGTGTTTGGCGGCGCCCGTGCTGCCGAAGCCTGCAGGGAAGAACTACTGGGTGCTGGACTGTGGTGCTTTGCCTGTTGGGGAGCGCTGCACGCGCCAGCTGCTACTGAGCAACACAGGTAGGCAGAAATGACAGCTGCGAGTGATGTGTTAGACGGATACACGTGGCTGGGTTGTTAATCATGATCATGATAATGCACTGTGTTACTGTGACTCACCTGAGGCTGCATTGCGTGAGATCAGCGTCCCCTTGTCCCTGTTGCCTTACATGCCTGCAGGGCCTGACCCCGCGCCGCTGTCATCAAGCCCGCTGGATCCAGCAAGCATCTTTGCAATCGTCAATGCACTGTGTTACTGTGAAGGCTGCATTGAGTGGAATCTGCGTTTTCCCTGTCCCTGTCTCATGCCTGCAAGCCCTGACCCCGCGCCGCTGTCATCAACCCCGCTGGATCCAGCAGGCATCTTCGCCATGATCAATGCACTGTGTTACTGTGAAGGCTGCATTGCGTGGCATCAGCGTTCCCCCTGTCCCTGTTGCCTGATATGCCTGCAGGGCCTGACCCCGCGCCGTTGTCATCAAGCCTGCTGGATCCAGAAGGCATCCTTGCAATAGCCAACGCGTTGAGTCAAGCAATGACTTACATAGTCAGCAAAGTTTGTCATCATCCATAAATTCCGTGGCAACTTTCCTTTCTGCAGGGCCTGATCCTGCGCCGCTGTCTTCAAGCCCGCTGGATCCAGAAGGCATCTTTGCAATCGTCAACGCGCTGAGGCCAGTGGAGGGCCTGGGGGGCAGTGGCAAGGTGCTGTTGGCGTTTGCGCCGCGTGCGTGCAGAGAATACTACGAAGTGCTGACCATCAGGTGAGTGTACAACTAATTGCGTGTGTTACCTGGTGCGGCGGAATCTCCCTCGCTACGTTTGCAACTACTCTGCTCCACAGCGTGCTGATACAGTCATAGCAAGCAAGGCCTCTGAAGGCCCTGGTGGGGGACGATGCTCGTGTTTGTCACTTCCACTGATGACAGTGCACGTGGAACCCAGACAGCCAAGCGTCAACGGCCCACGTGCCTTAACGCAGCAGGCTGTGTGACCGCCGGGGGCCAAGTACCAACTTCTGCAAATTTGTGTATGCAGGTCCGCAAAGAGCCGGCTGCGCATTGCATTGAAAGGCCAAGGCATCACTCCAAGCCTGGCTGTCAGCCCTGCTAGCGCAACCAGCAGCAGCGGAGGGCTGGCTTTTGGAGATGTGCTACTGTCAGATCCGGTGCACAAGGAGATGAAAGTGACAGTTACCAACACTTGTCCTTTCACGATAACGTACAGCACACGGTTCATTGGGCCAGCGCCAGTGGGTGGTATGACAGCAGCTGGGTCAGCTCAGACAGCGGCAGCAGGTGCAGCAGCGACGGTTGCAATAGCAGGAGCACCTGCTGCAGCAGCAACAGCGGCAGGTGCAGCAGCGGCCGCAGCAGCAGCAGCAGCGCAGCCACCACATAAGCCTGCTGTGGCTGGCACACCAGCAGCAGCAGCTGCCGCACCAGCTGCAGCAGCAGCAGCACCACAGGCAACAGCAGAAGCACCTACGGCTGCTTCTGGCTGCTTTTACTGCAAGCCCTGTGGTGGGGTGCTAGAGGCAGGCAAGAGCCAGGAGATTACAGTAGTGCTGGCGCCTGCAGGTTCCAGCAGCAGCCAGAGCTTGCAGCTGGGTCCGCGCAAACCGTACGTGACAGATAGGCTGCAGGTGTGTGTTCCTTACCAGCAGCAGGATGTGGTGATTTTGCTGCAAGGTGGTGTGTGGCCAGATGGGGTGTTCCTGTCAGGGGTGACATACAGCAGCAGCAGCAGTGCTAGCGGCAGCAGTCATTGGCCTGCAGGGGCTGTGCCAGCAGCAGCGGCGCCTGATCCATTTGCAGCTGCAGCAGCGGCGGCCGCGGCTGTAGCAGCAGCGTCTGCAACCTCAGCAGCTTCAGCTGCTGCGCCTGCAGCTTCAAAAGGCAAGCCGGCAGCAGCAGCAGCAGCAATCAGCAGCCAGCCGCTTGACCCGCAGCTGCAGCAGCAGCAGTCAGCACGCACACCAGGGATCACTTCTCTGACATTACCTGCAGCTCTAGACGCAGCAGGCTACTGCAGCTTTAGCCAAGGCACTGTGACTCTACCAGGTCCTGTTGCTCCTGGGCAAGCAGCATCGGCTACAATCGAGTTTGGAGCCATCAAGGCCTCTGCTGGTGCTGCTGCGGGTGAGCTAGTGGCGGAGGATCTCCCTGCAGCAGCAAAGGACGCTGGTTGGTCGGTTGACAGTTTGAAGTTGTCGGTACCAGCAGGGGAGAAGCGGCCGCTAGTCGTTCGCTTTACTGCACCGACGTTGGCCAAGTGCCAAGGTAGCAGCCAGGGTGCGTTGGCTGAGATGGGGATGCCAAGTGAGCAGGTGCTCACGTTGAACTGCAGCATGAAAGGGGGCTGCCAAGCAATGCCAGGGGCAGCAGGTTCTGGAGCAGTAGCAGTGGGGAGCGATGGGGTGAGGAGGGTGAAGGTGGTGTGCAGGTGTGTGGTGGCGGTGCCAGCAGCAGCAGCAGCAGCAGGGGCGGAACGGGGTCAGCCGGCAGCAGCGAGTGCTGTCCCCGGTGGCATCAGCAAGCCAGCAGCAAATTAGATGGACAGCACACATGCTCACATGCACCCTGCTGCACCCTTATGGCTTAGCGTGTGTTAGCAGACAACAGCGCTGTGTGTGGTAGAGGGTTTCATCGACTTGGGCGCAAGTATCCCCCCTCCCCACGCCCGGCAGTCGAGAAGTTCCCACTCAGGCTGTTTGAGTGGAGCATGTGATGTATTGTGATGTAATGCAAGCCGGCAAGTGCTGCTGTTGCTGCTGTCGGCTGCAGCAGCAGCAGCAAGCTCTGCCAGCGTGCCAAGTGGTCAGCAGTGGCGGTGCGAATGCCTCAAGCCAAGGTGTGAATGTAACTTGTCACTGACGGCCGGTCAACCGAGGGCCTAACAACAGTACGGCTGTGTATCAGGGGTTCAACCGCTTAGGCCTCGGACTGTAGATGTGCACAATGTGGAATGTTGTTTGTGCTTTGATACTACACAGTGCGTAGCACTTGTGAGCTGGAGTGCCGAGCAGTAATCCTCAGGAGTATCATCCTGGTCTGTACCGTGTTTAAGTTGACAGAGTCCTTGGACCATCACGGCTTTACTTCAGAGGTGCTGGGTACAAACGCAGACAGCTTCCACACTGACGTGTCACCCAGTGCAGCAGCAGCAACTCGGTTTGAAACCTCAGGCTGTTGCCCTACCCATAACATGTGTTGCACGTCACATTCGCCCGAAGTAAACATGCCCAGCACACCACAATGTGAGCCTCACAGCGCTGTGAGCTCAAATGCTGCAGAGTGCTCTGCAAAGTGTGGCTGTGGCAACCCTGCATCCACCACTGGACTGCCCGGCGGGTGGTGGCACCACGATGCTCTATTACGTTTGCATTTTCCAGGCCAGGGCTAGCCATCTTTAGGCAGCCTAACCCACATCAGCCACAGCGGCATCCAACTTGGAGCTCGGAGCACGTCGTGATCCAATCCGCCGCCAGTGCGCATTGATGCATTGATGCCATGGGCCTCTGCGCACAGTGAAAAGAAGCAGAGCAGTGCTTAGTGTTTGGCTGCAAGCCACCGTAATCGCTTGGCAAGCAGCTTGCATGCTCAGCCTTGCTTGAAAGGGCTGTGTGAAACTATACAGCACTCGCAGAAAACATGCAGATACACCCTACCCCTGCATGCAACTGTGTGGCTGTGTCACTGTGGGGTTGAAATGCAAAACCTTGTGTGTACATGGCAAGTACACTGCATGCCGCCGGCAGCCGGCTACTCAAAGCATACTGCTGGTTGCATGGCAAGCAGGATACTCAATGCGATGACTGTAATAACAGAGTGAAGAACGCCAGGTCAATTCGTGACCGTACAGCGCGACAAAACGCACAAGCGGCATGTGTCAGCCGCTGACTCTGCCTGGGACCTCCGCACATAAGCAGCTACAGCGACACTGAAAGCACTGGAACGCACTTCAGGGCAGCCTCATACTGTTTATTTGCTGAACAGCTACTGATGCTGATGCTGCTGCTGCAGCTGGCTGGCTGGCAGCAACACGAGCCAACACACTGCGGACATTTGGAAGTCGGTTCAAGTCAATGAGTCATCGGATGCAGCTAGTGCAGTGACACACGACTTTCATGTGCCCAAGCTACTGCGGCGCTCTTACCTGGAGGGGGTTGGCTTGCGTCCAGGTGACTGTCAACACACTGTGGTGGCAGCAGCACTGCAGTCTGTCATGTTGTTCACCAGCCTGTTGCATACTGCGGTACTGCAGCATGGCACGCTGCAGGGCACTGGCCGCGCTGCAATTGCACTCCTGGATGCATGCAGCCCTGGAGGCATACAGCACTGCTTGCAAGCTTCAGCAATGCAGCTGCACAACTGCTGCTGCTGCTGTTGCGTGTACTGGCTCCGCTGCTGAACTCATATTGACTGTTGCTGCTGCTGCTGCTGCTGCTGCTGCACGGCTGCCTGCTGCTTACTGCCTGCTGTCACTGGCACCCCCGATGGCAGCAGGCTTGTGCGGTTGCCCACTGTGCTTGCTGTTGCTGGAACTAGTGCTGACAGCGGGATTGCCCCAAGAGGTAGTGGGGGCAGAGTACGCGGCGGCATAATGGGTGCTGAGTCACTGGCCAGCTGTTTCTGCTGCTGCTGCTGCTGCTGCTGCTGCTGCTGAAGCTGTTGCTGTGGAGCTTGCTGCTCAGCCATTGTGCGAGGGGCTGTGCCTCAAGGTCGAGAAAGTTCGTGAGGAGTTCAGTGCCCTGCAGCAGCCGGGTACTGCCGTGCACAGTCTTCGCTCAGCCACTTTCCGCTTTTTTGGCGTGCCCAAAAAGCCAGCAAAGTCAACGGCTGTGCCCAGCAGCAGCAGCAGCAGCGACAGCAACAGGACGCCCCTGTGGCAGCATGCTGTGCACGGTGCCCAGTACGTTGAGGTGTCAGTCCGTAGCATCCTCGAGAGTGTGTATCCAGATGTGCCCTTACCCAGCAGGCTCTTCATCAACGCCACCAGCTGGCAGTACAGCAAGCAGGCCGTGGCAGCTGACAGCAGCAAGGGGTCCTACCAGATGCTTGTGCTCACACTGGCAGACTCATCACTGCGCGGTGCTCTCTTCGCAGTAGCCAAGCAGCTCAAGGAGCTGTACAATCTGACGTTCACTGTTGAGTGGACCCTTGCAGAGAAGCAGGCGCGGCGGCGGATTGAGGCCTCCCCAGTGTTCCAGCGCGCTCTGAAGAAGGCCAACGCAGAGGGCAAGAAAGCAGTCTGGGAGTTTGGCACCTGCACCTTCGGCCGCCGCACAGCTGGATCCACAGTCTGGACCCTGGAGTACATTGCACAGCTTGGTGAGGGGGCAGAACAGCAGGTGCAGGTGTAGAGGGGCGGGGGCCAGCGAGTGCTTGTAGAGGGGTTTTTGTTTCATGATGGGGCTGATGGAATGGATGCTGAGTGCTTGGCTTTTTCAGATGGTGATGAGGAAGATTATCGTGGCAATGTGCAGCGGCTGGTGTCACGTGGTGTGACTCGTTCCTCATGTGATTGTACTTTCAACATTTGCTTTTGGAATGCTGATGTGCTCAGTGCCAGCAAGCTTGCCCAGGTGTCTCGGCACTGCAGCAATTTCTGGATGTTTGATTTGGTGTTGATAGTGGAGGTGGGTCGTGAGGAGCTGCCTGAGGTCTTCCCTGGCTTTCAAAGTTTTGCTGGGCTCCCCCGTGTGAACCGTTCAGAACGCGGTGCTGGTAAAGGCCAAGGGATGGTGGCCTTTGTCAGGCGGAAGTGGGCTCAACGTTGCTCAGTGGTTAAGCGGTCTGACTTTGTTATGTGGTTGCGGTTTGATTGCCCTGGGCGTGTGCCTTTGTTTGTAGCATGCGTGCACATCCCACCTGTAGATTCAGTCGAGTGGCAGCAGGTTGGTGCTGAGGCCTGGCAGGATGCATACAGCGACCTACAGGCGGACGTGGCGGCATACCAGAGTCTGGGTGAGGTTTGTTTGTTTGGGGATTTCAATGCGCATACATCCACAGCAGATGACACAGGCAGGGCTGCTCAGCAGGTGCTTGATTCTATGGGTGTGGTGGCTGGGCAAGTCGCCCCAGTGACGGTTCATGATAGGAGAAACACAGACCTGCGGCCTGTGTGCAGTTTCGGTCAGCAGCTCTTGGCATTGTGTGCAGCTACGAATAGCGTTATCCTCAACGGTAGAACTGCAGGTGACCCAACTGGTGCTGCAACCTTTGTCTCGTCACGGTCAGTGTCTAGTGATGGTGGCAGTGGCGGTGGTGACGGAGGCAGCAACAACAACAGTAAACGGCGGAAGAAGCGCAAGCCTGCCACGGCGGTGTGCAGGAGTGTCATTGACTATGGTATTGTGTCACGTTCGTTGTTTTCGCGTGTGGACAACTTTGCTGTGGTTTCTTCCTGTGGCATCTCAGATCATAACATGCTAGTGTGTGTTTTGAGTGTGCCTGAACCGCCTGTGGAGGAGCTACAGCCTTTTGCTAGCGTGCCACACGCGCGCTGCATCAAGTGGGACCCTCGTAAGCGATCACGTTATGTCAGTGCTTTGCAAGCAAACGAGTGTGCTTCTGTTAGAGCAGCAGCTGTGGAGCGTCTGCGCGACCCTGCTGCGTCAGCAAGTCAGGTTCTTGAGGCCTGTGAGGTGTGGTGTGGTGCAATCACTATAGTCACCAGACAATCAAGATGCAAGTCAAGGCACGTCCAGTTGCACATCATGCAACTGGACGTGACATGTGGCTCGTCAAGTTGGGACTGGACGTGAGCACGTCCAGTTGTGCACTGGACGTCGAGGAGGCAGACTGGACGTCAAACTGGACGAGCACTGGACGTGCGACTGGACACGTGTTACAGCACCAGAAGAGCTGTAAACAAAAAGCACTATATGCGTATCTCGACGCCACAGTAAAGCTGCAGTCAAGAACACCTCGATGGTGGTCGCCCTCGGCACTGGTGACTGGCCACTGCCTGCTGCCACTGCACAATGTGCATGCATGTGAAGGCTTGCAGGACACGACTGTAAACACCAAACAGCAAACGCATCATGCACAAAGACAAATGCTGATGCAGTGCTTTGATGCTCAGCAGCATCTTCTGCTATCAAAAAGACACAACCGCTGAACACCACTGCTCACACCATTGTATGAAATACACACTCACGTCAACACCAACAGGTTAACGTGGTGGGCCTTCCCTCAGCATGCCCTGTCCCTACCTCTCATACTCTTCCAATCTCTGGTTCCTACCTGCCCCTGCCCTCCTGCTCCTGCCATTCGTTGCTGCTGCTGCTGCTGCTGCTGCTGCTGCTGCATCATCATCCATGTCATCGCTGTTGCCTGCAGCCTCGTCCTCGTCCCTGCTGCTGTTGCTGCTGCTGTCGCTGTCTGCCTCCTCTTCTGACTCCTCAGACTCCTGCTTCTTGCGCTTTGGCGGCTGCCGCTTCTGACGCTGCTGCCTGCTGCCGCCTGCCGCCCCACCTGCGCCGCTGTCGGCACCCTTCTTGCCTGCTGCTTCAGCCCTGCGCTTCCTCCTCAGGCGCTTCACTTCAGCCTTGTCCCCGTCGTGGTCTTTGCCGTGCTTTTCAGCTACCTTGCTCGCTGCAGTTGGCAGGAAAGCCAGCAAGCCCTTTGTGGCATCCCTGCGTAGCTGGTCAACGGTTGGGCGGTCTCCGGCCTGCATAGCTCCAACCACGCCTTTCTGCAAACAGCATTTACAACAGCAGATGCATGCACATACGTCAGAGGCTGCTCAGGGGACTCAATGAAAAAATGCTGTGCACTTGACATGTGTTCCTGCAAGTGCAGCGGGACAACAGTTGCAGCAGCACTGATGGCAGTGTATGCATGTCTGTCTGAGACGCCTTGTAAAACTTGGACCTGTACAGCAACAGTAAGTGTGCAGTGTTGATAATGCAACGCGTGGTCATTTGGCTGCCATCGATTGTTGTCACGCCTATCCTTTGCAGTCAGGACGCAATGACTTACCAGAGCAGTGTCATATGTTCCAAACCACCATGTAGCTGCATGCGCCGTATGGGAATTTCAAGTTGAAGAGACAAAGGTGACTGCGCCTGTTTCGGTGCTCTCTGCAGACTCACAGGAAACCTGGACAGCACACCAGAGAAAGAAAAGAATTGAAATTTCAAAAGCATCATGCTGAATCAAGTGTCACCAGACAGCTCACCCTGGCCAGTCCAATCTCCTGCACCAACTCTGGAGGCACGTGATGCGCGCCTAGCAGCTTGTTCAGGTTCTTCCAAGCAGCACCGCCAGGTGAGCCCTTGCCAGCACCAGCTGCACTAGCTGCCGCAGGTGCAGCTGCAGACCGTGGGTGCTGGTCATGCACAGCACGCGTGCTGTGTGCTGTGCTGGAGGCGTGGCTGCCTACCCCAGCAGCCACAGCGCTGTCGAGGCTCTGCGTCTCATCATGCTGCTGCTGCTGCTGCCCCTGCAGGCGTTGCTGCTGGCTCAACTGCTGCGGCTGCGCTGGCAACTGTACATTGCCGCTGCGCAGCAGCTGCTGAGGTGCACCGCTGACTGTTTGCGTTGCTGGAGCCTGCTGCTGCGGCCTCTGCTGCTGCTGGGAGTGCTCCTGCTCCTGCTCCTGCTGCTGCTGTTGCTGCTGCAAGTGCTCTGGCTCCTGCTGCTCCTGCTGCTGCTGCTCCTGCTGCTGCTGCTGACGCAACCAGTTCTCGACCGCAGCATCTAAAGGGCTATCTTGTCCATCTGCCTCCTGTGCCCCCGAACAGCCATGCTGCCGTCGCCAACACTAGCAATGCTGAGCCTGCCTGCCAGTTGCGCCTCGCCAGGCGTAACCCCCCCTGGCGCCGAGGGCATGCCGCCGCCTGAGCACTGCATGCTGCCATCCATGCTCGCCTGACAGCCAGGCTGGCGCTGCTGAGCTGCTGCGCTGGGCGCGCGGTTGCCAGGTGCCTGCAGCAGGGAATCATTTGCGGCACAAGTTTAAATCACAAACACATGAAAACAGACATAAATGACTGTATGCGAGTGCTTGCCTTCAAGGCTTTGCTGCGCAGACAAATAACCAGTGGTCATGAACTTTACGGCATTGTATATGCCGTCCCTGTCCCACATCAGTCTCACAACCCCTGCAATAACCGTGCTGTCACCCACCTGCCGCTCTCCTGTTGCTCCAGTGCTGCCTGCGGAGCCATCTCCGGACTGTGAGGGTGCCTGCATTGGTGTGGTAACAACAAAACAAACGACTGCTAATGAAGCATCAGCATTTTTCTGAAGTTTTCATATGGATTGCACAGCAGCTGATGATGTTGTTGCTGCATTCTGCACTGTTGCTGTACTAATGCCCCCCAACATCCATGCTGGTTCCAACCAAAAAAAACACCACTTCTTACCGCCTGTCGAAATACACAATTGCAGTTGTGATTGTGCTGCTGCAGTCTGCAGGAAGATGTATCATTGCATAGGCCGTCACTGCAGCAGAAGGATGGTGTCACTCACCCGGTGCTGCTCCGCTCCTGCGGTGCCGCCAGCAGCTGTGTCTGCTGTCTGTAGGTACACAGCAAAAATTGAACGCGTGCCACATGCAGACAAAAACACAAGCAGAAGAGCAAGCTCAGCAGCTGTGCACATCAACAGTCAATAAGCTTGCTGAGCCTTAAGCTTGCGCTGTTGCAGATTATATCTTGCTGCCGGTATCAGCCAGACACATCTCACACAAGAAACAATAGCATCAAGCATGTTTGGTAGCTGCTTTCGCTGTTGCCGCTGTTGCTGCTGTCAGAGCAATGTTGAATGTGTGGCGCCTTTGGCACACACCACCCATGCTGCCTTGCATGACTCTGCACAACTGTGTAGCCCACCTTTTCGTGCCCTGCTGTTGCTGCTCCAGCGCTGTGCCTTGGGACATCTGCAGCGCCGCCCGGAGCCTGCAGCGGTGCAGCAAGATAGATCATACATGAGGTAGAGCACGATACGCTTATGTGCCCTGATTATGGTTGATATTTGAAATACTTTCAGTGCATCTGGCCAACCAGCACTTGCACTTCATACACCAGCAGATGCTATTACGAAAGCACTTCACCATCAC